>CAUYQG010192227.1:0-10884 GCA_963574415.1 Tarsius wallacei
GATTTATTGTAGAGATGAGTTCTCGCCAAGTTGCCCAGGCGGGTCTCGAACCCGCGGGCTCAGGCAATCCACTCACCTCAGCCTCCCAAAGGCGCGGGATTACAGGCTGAGCCACCGAGCCCGGCTCTAATTTACTTTTAAGTAAACTTTTCTTTCTTAACCTTTTTGTGTGTCGCAATTCTTTGCATTTACTCAGATCTCCGGGTTCCCAGTGTGGCACCTCCGGCCTGCCGGCCCCGGCGGTGCTGCACCTCTTGCTCCATCCATTTCCCCTCGCCCTATTCGAACCCTAACACCAATCCTGCTGTTTTGCGTGGCCTCAGATAATTACAGTTTTCTATTTATCTGGATGATTTAATCAGGACATACATTGTTGCAAGAAATAAAACTCTTTATAAAACGAATTAAGTTTCTAAAAATGAGAAATCTGTTTTAAGGATTCAACAGGTGGTTTCAAGGCAATCCACAGGTAGAAGATGAAATAGGGCCTGTTCTTAAGGGACTGGGACTTGGAAATACTAAGCCAGGGTGCAAACTCTCTCTTACTTTTCCTTCCTTCCTTCCTTCCTTCCTTCCTTCTTCCTTCTGTTTTTTTTTTAGACACAGGGTCTCACTATGTTGCCCAGGCTGGTCTTCAACTCCAGGGCTCAAGTGATCCTCCCCCCTCGACCTCCCAAAGTGCTGAGATTACAGGCAAAAGCCACTGCACCTGGCTTCTCTCTTACCTTTTCTTTCCAGAGTCTCATTGTATTTGCTGTCTGCTTCTCTGGAGCATCTGTAGACTGTCTCTGGCTACTGGCATGGCCTGTTGTGGCCATTTTCAAATGACAGCTTCAGCTCTCACATTCATTCCCTCGACCGTATGGTCTGGTGCTGGCAGCCAATTGGCTTGGACTCTGTGCATCAGTCACTCTTCCTAGTTGTGAGCAACAGAAACCACCATGGCTAATTTAAGCCAAAAAGGAACTTGCTGGATGATATTACAAAGCTCATAGAATGTTGAGAAGGCATGGAAAAAAGGCAGGAAACAAAGGAGACTACCCAACCAGAACCATAACCAAGGTCACACTCAGAGCTGGTCCTGTGAGTCCTCCCGCTGAGTATTAGGCACCCGCTGCTTGCACCATCGACACAGCGTCACTAGGCTCTACCATTGCTGCTTTCACTGCGGCTGTCCTCTTCAGTGCTCTTGAAACACAGTTCTTTAGTATCCCTACAACTGTGCATCATTCGGTTGCAATCCTAAGTCCAGGACAGATATTTCTGATTGGTCAAGTCTAGTTCTTTGGCTGCAAGGGAGGCTGGGAAAACAATTATTATGCAATTCAGGTGGAAAAAGGGATATGCTTCCCACTAGGTCGCATAAGGTAGAAAATTCCTCAAACCTAAGAAGGAGATTTAGATTCTGGGCAGCCAAAACAAAATGAAACAAAGCAACTCTCTGCCCTCGCTAACAAAAACAAATAGTTACTATACTCAGTGACCTAGTCCTCATATCTGAAAGAATATGAACAGTCTATTTTGAGCGAGATATCAACCCCTAGACCAACTGACTGCGGCCAGTGAGGCAAGATGCCTTTATACATAGGGCTGAGCCTTAGGTAATCCTGTCTCTTGCTCTGATGCAGCTCATCATTGGTATCCTGAGTTGACGAAGGTACCTTGTGTTCCTTTTGGTGATTGTTATCCTGTACTATCCTCAGATTATTTGCTAACTTACATGTTTATTTAACTTTCCTGGGATAGCAGTGGTCACTTTGGGGCATTTGGTAGCTCCGTGAACCCAGTCCTTTCCCAGAGGTCCAATTCTTTTTCTTGCTTACATACTGGATACATTTGAGCCTCCTCTTTAGCTGGACATCTGAAGTTATAGCCCCTAATATTCACCAGACTGTGCCTAAGAAAACAACCTGTTGGGGCTGGAACAAAGGTATGGCAGGTTCAGTCTTTGGGATACTTATCTACATATGTCTGAGACAGGTGAAGCATAAAAATGGAAAAAGGCTTTGGAAGGTTAAAACAACACTAAATAATACTTTATTGTAATTATCCTTTTGTGTTATATTAAGGAGCAAAGTTTGTGGCTCTTAGTTGGAGCCCAAGAAATAACCAATAAAAGCCATTCATGGTAAAAGCCATATATAACTTTGTGTTTCTATAATTTAATAATTTGAATATTTGGGATTCAAGTATAGGGAGACTGAATCTCTAGCCCAAATTATAGCACCAATCCCAAGAGAAAATTTTAAAATTTAATAAAGAATTCTGAAACTTCTTCTGGAGCTTTTGTTTAGAGACCTGAATTTTAATAAGTACAACTGGGTATTTGTTCTGAGTTAGGTAAATGGTGCCAGGAGCAACAATTATCTTTAATGTTTACTGCTATTTGAAATTTATAGGAGGGGGGAAAGCTCATGGGAAATATTGGAGTCTATAAGAAGCAAGACACAAGCAAGAATGAATATTATATAAAATCCCATCATGTTGATTGGCAAGATTAGTAGAAAAAAATTTCTTAATTTTTATACTGTCACATTTAAAAAGTTTGAGACTGGTATATTACATGTGGTGAAAATATTTGGGTTTGTTTGGACTTTGCAGAGAAAATGCAGCTTAAACATGAGCAAAGAGTTAAAGGTTATCAATCATCTTCTCCATCATCACCATCTTACTAATTCATGTTATCACCTACATCCATATCTAATCTCTTGTTCTGAAGGTCTTTTGTGTCCCAGAATGTTGTTGTGGTTGTATTTGAAAAGTAGTAACACAATTATGTCATAGAACAGGTTTCTGGGACAGTTTTATCTGACAACGTGGTTGTATGTGAGAGGTATAAAAATAAACCATGCACTTTATACTCAGTAGGATTAAGACAAATCAATGTAAATAACCTCTTTAATCTTTAGAGGAACTGAGTTTTCTTTAAAAGGGCAGATATACATACAGAAACAGGCAGAATGGTCTACTAGAATTAGGAGCTCCTGCAATCACTCTTATTTGACAAAAGCACAGATGGATAAAGCCCTTATTACGTTATAAACATTAAAATCAAGCAAACTTACCATCCAACTGAATTCTCTGAAGTGAGAGCCATCCGACTTTCTGTAAAGGGCCAGAAAGTGAATGGTTTGGGCTTTGTGTGTCCTGCAGTCTCTATCCCAACTGCTTAACTCTGCTGTTAGAGATCAAAAGCATCCATAGAAGTGACCGTGTGGTTGTGTTCCTCTATTATGGGCCCTGGAATGTGAATTTCATATAATTTCTTGTGTCATAAACATTATTTCTCTTTTGATTGTTTTTAGTCATTTAAAAATGTAAAACGTACTCCTAGGTTTACGGACTGTACAAAATCAGGTGGTGGGCTGGATTTGAGCCATGGGCTATAGTTTACTAACTCTGCTTTAAAGTGTCCTAGCCCACCTTGAACAATTATTGTAATACTATAAGAAAAGGATTGGCAGTAGCAGGAAATTGCCAGCGTGGGGAGGAGTTGGAGGGGTGGGGGCAAGATTGGCAGTAGTGGGAATCTGCCTTGGGGGGGGCACACCTCATCAGCAAGGATACCTGCATAATGAACATTTGTATAACAAACCCTGAATTGTACCCCACGTTTTTAAAATAAAAAAATTAAAAGAGATAGAAAAAAGTGTCCCAACCCTTTTTTTCTGTCATAGTTTCCAGACTCACTAGGATTAAATCCATTTCCATGAAGCACACTCATATCCTCTGTTGCATAAAACATTGTGTTATATTTAAATATTATAGTCTAACATTTCACATCCCTTCCCCACTCTGGTGTCAATATCCTCAGTCTATCGTATCAAGAGTATGAAATGTAGATAGGACTGGCCAGAGTTTACAGATTTAGTATTTAACTACTCCCCTCCACATTACTTAATTCATCTTTTCTTCTCCCAGTTTCATAACATAAATCCTAATCCCGTCCCTTCCCTTTTCACTTCAAGTCTAACTCGTAAGTGACATATATAATCTTCTTTGGAAAAGATATTTGCTATAACTCAAACAATCCCTCTGTTTGCTCTGGGTTTCTTACTCTTGAAATGAGAGAACACACATTTCAGTCCCAGATGAATAAGGGGAGGAAAAAAAAGGTAAATGGAATTGAACATCAGCCAAAATGCAGGCTTTGCATAAGATGTCCAACTAATTTCCCTTAGCTTTGTCTGCTCTATTAAGTTTCTGCCAGTTGCTTATTTTCTCACCAATCTTACACCTCCTGTACTTGCAAAAGCAAGACCAGTGAAAGCGCATATTGGAACTAGGTAAGCAGAAAGAACTCAGCCTTCTCAGTATCATAATAAAAAGCACTTTTAAATTCTATTTAACCAATAATGAGGGTGTGTGCATGTGTTTTTCATAGACAATGCTGTATAGATTGGGCGGTACTAACACCTGTAGAGCTGGCCCTTGGCATCCACTAGTTGTACATCTGCAGATTCAACCAACCCGGGGTCAAAAATGTTCAGGGACAAAAATCCCAATAAAGGTAACACTATAACAATACAAGTAATATACATAAGAACAAGACAGTGTAACAACTATTTACATAGTATTTACATTGTGTAAGGTATTATGGATAATCTAGAGGTGATTTAAAGAATATGTGAGGATGTTAGCTATACGCAAATACTACATCATTTTATATCAGAGACTCGAGTATCCCCGAATTTTGGTATCCACAGGGGTCCTGGAACAGTACCCTGGATACCAAGGGAATTTGCATTTAAGAATACTCTCAAATCTATTTAAATAAAAATAACAAACATAAACAACCTGTCCAAGATGGTAACAATTGGTAGACAAAAATATTCTCTATGGCTTCTTCACTTTCCTCCTTCCATGGCTGCAACATTAAAAAAGACTTAGCCCCTGAAGCCTTTCCCAACTACCTAGGCTGCTGAAGAATTTTTCACACATGCTCTCTTTTGTAGTTGTATCTTAATGCCATGAGATTTTGCCACAGCTTATTGAGCATTTCTGAGTCACAACACTGAAGACTCTTGCTAGCCTGACTTTCCTGGGTGGAGAGTACTTGGAGCCTGGGAGTACTTGGTTATTTATTTTATGCTTTTTCTAGAGAAAGGATCTCACTCTATCACCCAGGCTGGAGTGCAGTGGCACAATTATAATTCAAATCCATGGGTTCAAGGAATTCTCCCATCTCAGTCTCTCTAGTAGCTGGGATTACAGGGGCATGTGCCACCATGCATGGCTACGTTTTTAATTTTTTTTGTAGAGACAGGGTCTTGCTGTGTTGCTCAGGTTGGTCTTGAATTCCTGGGTTCAAGTGATCCTCATGCCTTGGCCTCCCCAAGTTGCTGAGACTACAGGCATGAGGCACCAAGCCTGGCCCTATCCTCTGTTGTTTCTGAGAATCCTGAAATGTGCTGAAATGTGTTTTGCTCCATTTTAATCCTCTTTTGCAAAGCAGTTCATCTCCAAAGTTCCTTATCAAATAGATGATACTGCGCTTTCATTTTTATTTAATGTTTATTGCAACCTATTTTTCACCTCAGGACTCAGGAACTGAACTTTGAAAATTGTACTGTGAATAATTTGAGGGTCAGATACCAACATACAATTGTATCTTTCCCCAGGAAGAACTCAGTGGCCTTTAGCAAAATGTGCCACTTCAATTCTCCCTCCGTCCTTTCTTTATTTTATTTATTTATTTATTTTTTAAAAAATTACTTCCCCTAAGCTCCCTCAAACACTCATTCATCCAGATCCTGGACCAGGCAAATTCTGTAAGTCCCACTAAAAAGTGATGGCCACACACAGCTGGGTCTTCCACTCTGGAGTCTCCACAAACAAGCATTTAATAGCAAGAGTGAGTCACAAAAATGACAGAAGTTGTAGCTAAGTATTCAGAGAGATTATATAGTTATGTATGAGCTCAGAAGAAGTGTCTACGAAGATACAGGGTTTGAACTAGACTTTGGAAAATGGATGGAACGTGGATAGTTGATATCTTTCTTCATGACGTTCTGATTTACATTTTAGGAGTTTATGGTTCAAGGCTAGGGCTCATTTATGTGGATGGATCATCAGGAGATGGACAATAAGATCGATATTTCAAAAAAACATGAAGTAAATGAATCAACAAAGGTTTAGAAGAAGAAATCAGTAGAAAAAATCTCTTTTTTGTTGTTAGTGTATTTTTAGGCTACATGTCAGAGTGCACACTATGCCCTGTTGGATGTTTCAATTATATTAGTACAAGATATACCAATTATATCTGCACAAGATATTCCAATTATTATATTTCAATCATATCTGTACAAGATATTGCACCAACAAATTGTGTGCAGGAAAGGCTTTGTGGAAGAGATGGGATTTCAGAAGTTTCTGAGCACATCCTGAAGGCTTAAGAGGCTCTGACCAATTGAATTTATAAAATTTGTGAGAAAAAGTTTTTTAGAATACCACCAACATGAAACACAAGGAAAATGTTTTATGCACCTGTGTGAAGAGCTTTTTACTGAGTAAAGTTTTAAAAATCCATCAGATGAATTGATTTTTGACTTAAACAACCATTTCTGTGGTAAAACACACAAAATTACAACAAAAAAAAAATCCCACAACTAGTTAAATTCTCTGGTTATGGTTTTTATAGTTATGTTTCTATTGAGCCAAAGAAAAAAAAGGGACAATAATTAAATGTGACCTAGGAATAATGAATAATATTATAGACTATAAATTAATTGTGACATTGTAATAATTCTTAATAAGGCTTGACTCAAAATTTTCTATCTGTTTTTGAGTAAAGAGCAGTAACAGGTACTTGTTATGAAAATTCATAGGTTGAAGCCCTCATACCCATTGAGGTGGTATTTTGAGATGGGGCTTTGGGAGGTATAATATTTAGGTTAAGATGAGGTCATGTAGGTGGGGCCCGCATGGTGGGATTAGTGTCCATCTAAAAAAAGAAGAGATATCTCTTTTCTTCTCTTCCTCTCCTCTCACTCTCCTTTTCCTTCCCTCCCCTACTTCTTCCCTTTCCCTCCAGACATGTGAGGAATGTGAGGACACACTAAGAAGGTGGCTGTCTGCAAGCCAGGAACAGGGCCCATAACAACAACTGAATTAGCCAGCACATTGATCTTGGACTCCCCAGCCTCTAGAACCATGAGAAATAAATGTTTGTTGTCTAAGCCATTCAGTCTATGGTGTTTTGTTATAGCAGCCTAAGTTGACAAACACAATACTCATCACTCACAGTTTTCTGAGGACTGATGGACCTGGTAATAGTAGACTGGTGTCTTGCGTAATCTCATATTATTTCCCCTTTTCCTTTACCCTGACATTTTCACCACGATTGAGGCCAAGGAGAGGGAATTTTGTTATCAATTTTTCCAAAAGTTCAGTCATAGAGGTAGTTAAGGGAAAGTTTAAAGTGAAATCTGGCAATGGGTCTATAGATTTATTTATTCAATTTATCCAAGGGTAGTAATAAAGAATAGTCAAAAAAATCCAAGGTTGGAGACAAAGTGCTAGCTTTGGAAGCTTGGGCACTTAGTGACTGCCAAATTATTACTCTGTCTGAGGCTAAGTGTCATCACATGTGAAATAGGGGTAATAACAGAGCAATTGTGAGATTTTGGAGAGATCATATTTCTTGAGGGCAGGGACTTTGTTTTTTCTTTCTTGTATTTCCAGCACCAAAAACAGTGTCTAGCACATAATAGGTGTTCAATTAATATTTGTTTAAGTATGAATTAGTGAACTTTTAAGTGAAAGTGACTTGAACATAGAAGGTGGCTATTTTAGTCAGGATTTTTCAGAGAAACAGGACCAATAGGATGTGTGTGTGTGTGTGTGTGTGTGTGTGTGTGTGTGTGTGTGTGTGTGTGAAGAGAGAGAGATTTTAAGGAATTAGCTAATGTAATTTAGGAGACTGGCAAGTCCAAAATTTGCAGGATAGGCCAGTAGGTTAGAGAACAGCCAATGTTGCAGTCTGAGTCTGAATTGCTGCTATATTGGCAGAATTCTCTCTTACTTAGGGGAAGTCAGTCTTTTATTCAATTTCAACCTTCAACTGATTCGATAAGGTTTATTTACATGATGGATGGCAATCTGCTTTACCCAAACTTCATTGATTTAAATGTAAATCTCATCCATAAACACCCTCACAGAAATGTCCAGAATAATGCTTGGCTAAACATTTGGGCTCTGTGGCCCAGCCAAGTTCACACATACAATTAACCATCACAGTGCTAGTCACTTGTTTATATTATCCCTGCTCAGCTGTGGATAATTGAGTCATCCAGCAGTACAGCATAAACCCAGACTCAGTTTATTAACAGTAGCCAACTTGCTGTAGAAGCACGAGAAACAGCAAAAGAAGAGAGCATGTCTTAGTTGATGTCCTAGTGTCCTGTTTCTTATAGAGTGTACCCTCAGCAATGAAAATATATAGTTGGGCTATGTTTGGGACTTTGCTTTCTTACTATAAGAAATATTCTTTCTTCTATCTTTTCTAGGGCTACTCCTGCCCCCTTAACTAATTTGTGTTTTAAATTAAGCATAAATCATGGAAAAATGATAATTGGCACTGCTAGACTTGGAAATACAGGCTTATTTTCTGTTATGTTGCCATCCATGTTCTCTTCAGGCTCTTTCTGGTCCAAGAAGCAGAGGCCTCCTTGTACTCATGTGACCAGCCTATGTTGAGGATTCGGGGAGCTCTTATAAGAACCCAAAGGCAAGAGGCCTCAGTTAGGTTGCACGGGAACTGGAGAACGTTCAAGAATAGAAGCTATTCTCTTCATCTCTTTTTTTTTTTTTTTTTGAGTTGGAGTCTCACTCTGTCGCCCAGACTGGGTGCAGTGGCCGCTCCCGGCCACCGCAGCCTCGACCTGCTGGGCTCCGGTGATCCTTCCGCCTCAGCCTTCCAAGTAGCTGGAACTACAGGCACGCGCTATCATGCCCAGCTATGTACATTTCTTCTTGAGTGAGTTTTGGTAATTTGTGTCTTTTAATTAATTGACTCATTTAATCTATGTTGTCAAATATATGAACATAGAGTTGTTCATAGCTATCATTTATAAGCTTTTTAATATCTGTGGGGTCTGTAGTAATTTCCCTTTTCCATTTCTGATACTGGTAATTTGTGTCTTCTCTATTTTTTGATCATTCTGGCTAAAAGCTTATACATTTATTTTTTCAAAGAAATAACTTTTGCTTTTTCAAAATTTTCTTGATTTTTTTTTCTATTTTTCAGTTTCATTGATTTCTACTCTTATTTTTTGCATTAAGCTTAATTTTTCTACTTGTAATTTTTCTACTGGGTGAGACAGTGAGACCCACGATGCTGTCTCAACAAGAAGAAAGAAAAAGAAAAAAAGATAAAAGAAAAGAAAATAAAAGAGAGGGAAAGAAATGAAAAAAACAAGGAAGGAGAAAGAGGAAAAAAACGCTATCTTTTATTTGGTGTGTATAGACCATTATCATTTAACATGCATATTGATGTGGTTTAATTAAAAATCTACCATCTTACTCATACTTTTTTGTATGGATTCCTCTTTTTCTAGTTTCCCCAGGCGGAAACTTAGATTATGGATTTTTAAATTTTCTTTGAGGCTTTCTCTTTGACTCATTGATTATTTAAACGTGAGTTGTAAACATTCAAATATTTGGAAGTTTTCTAGTTAAAAAAAAAATTCCTGGTTTAAATGTATTATCATCCAAAACATGTTTGTATGACTTTAAAGTCTTTAACATTTGCTAAGATTTGTTTTATGGCTCAAAATATGGTTTTTGATGCATGTTCCATGTACACTTAATAAAACAATGTATACCACTACTGTTGGGTAGAATTTTAAATAATGTCAATTAGGTCAAGTTGGTCCATCATGTTGTTTAGGTCTTTATCCTCATTGATTATCTACCTTAAAAAAATCAACTTCTGAGAGAGGAGCTTTTCCAACAATAAAATCGGATATGTTTATTTCTTCTTTTAGATGTATGTATTTTGAAATTCTCATGCTAGATACATATACATTTAGGGGTGTTATACATCTGGGTTACGTCACCTTGCATAATTGACATCTTTATCATTATGTAATGCCTCTCTTTTCCTCTGGTGACATTCCTTGTTCTAAAGTCTACTTTGTCTGATACAAAGACAGCCACTCTAGTTTACTTTGGGTTAGTGTTTGCATGGTATATCCTTTTCTATTCTTTTACTTTTAACCTAACTATGTCTTTTAAATTTAAAGTGGATTTTGAGTTGGGCATGGTGGCTGAAACTTGTAATGCCAGTGCTTTGAGAGACTGAGATGGGAGAGTAATTTAAGGCCAGGAGTTCAAGACCAGCCTGGGCAACATAGTAAGACAGGTCTCTACAAAAAATAATAATGAAGTGGATTTCTTATAGACAGCAATACAGGGTAATGTTGCTCATGCCTATAATTCCAGAACTTTGGAAGGCTAAGGTGGGGGGATTGTTTGAGCCCAGGAGTTGGAGACTAACCTGCACATCATAGTGGGACTTCATCTCTACAAAAAAACATAACAAAAAAACCCCCCAAAATTAGCCAGATGTGTTGGTATGAGTTTGTAGTTCCAGCTACTTGGGAGGTTGAGGCAGAAGGATAACCTGAGTCCAGGAAGTCGAGGCTGCTGTGAGTCATGATCTTACTGCATTCCAGCCTGGGTGAGACAGTGAGACCCTGGATGCTGTCTCAACAACAAGAAATAAAAAGAAAAGAAGATAGCCTGGCTCGGTGGCTCAGCCTGTAATCCCGCGCCTTTGGGAGGCTGAGGTGAGTGGATTGCCTGAGCCCGCGGGTTCGAGACCCGCCTGGGCAAGCGAGACCTCATCTCTACAATAAATCAAAAAATTAGCCGGGCGTGGTA
>CAUYQG010192228.1:0-18944 GCA_963574415.1 Tarsius wallacei
CCCCCGCCCCCCCCCCCCCGCCGCCCCCCCCCCCCGCCCCCCCCCCCCCCCCCCCCCCCCCCCCCCCCCCCCCCCCCCCCCCCCCCCCCCCCCCCCCCCCCCCCCCCCCCCCCCCCCCCCCCAAGAGGAGGAGCCGCGCGCGTCCCAGCGCCCGGCGGTGGCCACCCGCGAGCAGAAACACTTGAACGCGCTCCCACCCTCCTCCTCTCTCTCCCGCCCACTTTTCCCCACTGCTTCCCCTTCCGATCCCTCTCCCCTGCCCACCCGGCGGACCCGGAGCGTGCCCCAGCCCGCCCCCGCACCCCGCCAACAGCCTGCCGAGATAACGCGCCCTGCCTTTTCGCTCCGGTGGCTTATTTTAGAAGGAAAGGAAATTTTACTTTTTTCCAGCGCCGCTTACCCCGCCTCTCCCTTCTGCCCAGATTCCCCCCAACCTCCCCCACCCCCAGGGCTGATTTTGTGTGTGTGTGTGTGTGTGTGTGTGTGTGTGTGTGTGTGTGTCTGGAGAGGTGGTGTTACGGTTTGCCTTGACCTTGGCATGTAAGGAGAGGTATATTGTCATGGCTTAAACTAAGTGCTTCCGTGGTTTTCCTTGGCATCCGGGACTCAGCCCTCTGTGCTATCATTTGCCACATTTTCATTGTTTGAGCCTGTCTTTCCCGCCGGAATGTAAGTTTCCTAGAGCCTAAGACTTGGCCTCATCACTATGTGGGTCCCCAAAGCCAGAGTAAGTGCTCAGTAAATCCTTAGTGGTGATCAAGATGGCCACCAAGGTGCCAGGCACTGTCCTAAGCCCTTTGCGTGGATTAATGCATTTAATCCCCTGCACTTCTAAGGTAGGTGTCCCCTTATGTAAATATCAGGCTGGTATTTAAACTTTCATAGCCTGGCAATAGAGCTCACTCTCATAACGATTATGGGATACTGCCTATAACATAAGATTAAAAGGGGACCAGATTTTACACTCAGCTGCCCCTGACTGAATGACCTTTGTGAAGCACACTTGAGCTGATAATCACTAACGTTTGTTGAGCACCAGTCTGCAGCACCTTGTGCTAATCTTAAGAGAATAATGGGTTAGGTACCTAGCACCCACATTTTACAGACTGAAACTCACAAGAGTCAAGGCCTGGGACTTGCCGCAGGTCTCACAGCTGGCCACTATCAGAGCTAGGATGGAAGGGAGGTGTGTGTGGCACTCAGCTCTGCTCATAAACACTGTCTTGTATGTATTCTGAAGACCAGGTGTCACGGAGACAGAGGTTACTAGTTGGTTTCCAAGGAAGATCTTTCTGATCACTTGTACTATTCACAAAGGCAAAGAGTATGTCAGAAATTAGACAATTCTTATTCATTAGAGATGAACAAACCAAGGCTGAGCAGTCTTTGGTCAGAGTTACTGAGAGGAGGATTCATTTACTAGTGAGTTGTTTGACCTGATGACCTCCAAAGATCTTTCAATTCTAAGATTATATGACTCTTTCCTTTCTCACTGGGACGTTTGCTTTTAGTCACTTTAGTTTGGTGAATGTCAGTTAAAGAGGAGACTCCCCCAAGAATTTGTCATGGGAGAACTGAAACTAAATTGAGATAATCGAAAAGGAAATATCCTGGCAGTAAGAACTCTTTTTGCTGTAGAGTAAACCATCTGCTCTGTCTTTGTGTTGCCATTCTATGGAAAATGATGTTTTCATTTTCAATCTCTCACTCAAAGAGGATGAAATCGTAAAAACCATTTGGAGAGTGATTTTGAAGGATTAGAAGTTTTTTGGTTTGTTTTTCTTAAGCTACTTATAATTGCCATGAAATAAAGGTGTTCATGGAAGGCATTCGTCTAGCACATCATTTGCAGATCAAATCCACAGCATCATGGGAACAAAAAATGAGTAAGAATCGTGAAGTGAACGATCTACAATAACAGAAATAATTACTGACAAAAACTGAAGCTGAGAAATTCATCTCCTGACAGTTAATGTTGACTATAATCAATATCCATAAATAATTAAACTAGAAATGAGGAAAACAGAATCAAACTAAGGAAATATCCAACCAGACATGAGGAAACAAGTGATTTCTTTTTAACTGCAAGAGTGAATTCAGTATATGGTTTTATGTGTTTGGTTGGTTGTGAAATCAAATGTATATACATGCAAAATATATAGACTGTGGTATACCATTCATAAGACAGCTACTTATATTTGTCTAAATTGTGCAATACACAACTGTGACAGAAAGGGAAAAGAGCAAGTCACAGTGATACACAAACAATATAAGTCGTGCTTATAGAATTGTACAGTGCACAACTTGCCCAACCGTATGCTACCAAAAAGACAAACAGTCACACACAACTTGGTTTCACTGGCAATAAGTCTGAACCCCCCCAAAATTATTTAAATCTATGTTTCTGACTCAATTTTCAACACTTAGAATTTCTTATTTGCAGTATACATTTCTGCTTGCTTCCTCAGCATCCAGACTCCTTTCTACCAATAGTCGTCACCATCTTTTCACTATGAGTATACTTACCCTGCTTCCATGTGCAGCCCTGTACATTGTTTTCCTCTGGACAGTTGATGATTGGTTCAGACATGAGCACATGACCTAAGTTGGCTAATTAAGAGTTAATTGGTTTACTTTTGCTGAATACTGGGACAAAGACTCACATTCTGGCTGAAATGGAATCTGGATGGATGGAAGAAGCCCAGGCGCTTCTGGCGCAACATGGTAAGACCCTGGGTGAGTGCTTATCTGAGAACAAAGGCCACACAAAAGGAGCAGACCCAAGAGATAAAAAGAACCAAACCAATCCAATGAGACTGTTAGAACCCCTTCCCCTAGCACCCAAAGAACAAATTATGTTATTTAAGTACATTGAAGCTGTTGTAACAATTAGACCCTAAAATGCAATGACTTAAGTTGGACAAAAGTTTATTTGTTTTTCATGTAACAACCCAGGGTGGACAGTTTGACCTGGGCAGACATATTGGACACTTAGTCCCATAAAGTCATTCAGGGATTCAAGCTCTGGCACCTCAAGACATGGCTTCCATCCTTGAGTTTAGTTACCATCACTTCCCAGGAATGGGACGGGGAGAGCATGGAGGAAAAATAGCTCTTAATAAAAATATGACCCAGATCTCTCAAACATCTCTTTTTCTTGCATTCCATGGGCCAGTCTTTTGTCATATGGCCATACCTGTTTCCAAGGGAGAATGGAAAATGGAGTCTTCATTTGGGAATGGCTCTATTACTGAAAGAACAAAAATAAATCGGTAACGAGCAGGCAAACTAGTGAGTAAATTTCTACTTCATTGGTACCACTCCTGGACTATTTCATTGCACAGCTAATTTTTTTTTTTTCTTAAACCAGTCCAGATGAAGGTATTCTGCCATTAAAGGACTTCTGCCTAAGGCATCATGTCACTGTGACTTGAAGCCTGAAGAATATCAACTAAACTGTATACAAACCACCTGTAAGGCTCAGATGACTTGAGAAAATTCCAACATTTCCTGTGGTATTTCCATAAAGCTATAGACTGGCAGAGGTGAAGCAACCTCAGCCAACTGGTCCAAGCTGTGCCCTTTGAGAGTCCCCAGACTCTGAACTTCAAGTGATTCTGGTGGAGTGAGTGGTAAGTAGGGCCCCAGTCACTCCCACTGAGGGCTGGACACCTAATCAGAGCTGACCAGTCAACACACATCACCCTGACATTGACATAGGGGTGAGCATGTGACCTAGAAGATCCAATCAAAGTATTCCAGGGGTTGAATAGGTGAAAACAGAGCTAGTGTGTGCCTGCAGCTGGCACTGATCACCTTGTATACAAAATGGGAGGCTTACTGAAAATAACACCAGGAGAGGAGAAAGTGGAACTCGAGACAGATCTGGAGACGCGATCATGCATGAAGTTAGCACTACCTCTTGGTCTTCCTCTGCACAAGCCACTTTTTTGTTCTGCTTTATTTGAGCCCATTTGATTTGGAATACAAAGAACACACTCCCCAGGGTTGAGACTAGGGAGAGATAAAGGAGACACCTAGGATGCAAAATTTAAGGAGGCACTCCTTGTCAGGGCTGTGTGAATGCTGAGCCTCCGTTTGCATGACCCTGAGAGTGAGTGCCTCCTTAAATTTTGCACCCTAGGCGCAAAATTCACTTGCCTCATCCTAGTCAGCCCCTGATACTACCCTTATTTTTAAAAGTGTTATTTAAAATAAAATAAGTGTCTGTCCCAAAGAGAATATGTATGGTATCTTCTCCTATGTGGGCATCTTGTTGATATGATGCAAAATGGTGTCATGCACTGAAATAGAACCTACCAAGCATATCATTGCAGAGCCAGAAATTAGTCCAAGGATTACTTGGTCTATTGCATTCAATGCAGAAATCAACTCTAGCTGAAAGATATAGAAAATTCTTGTACTACTCTCTCACTCCATGTAACCTATTATTATTATTATTATTATTATTATTATTATTATTATTATTTAGCTGCTGAGGGAATAAAATTGTCTGCAGAAGTCTAGAGACTGCTACACTTTTCCAGAGCTGGTGCTGGGCTTCCAAGCTCCACTAGAGGAAGTTGCATTTTCACCAAGTACCACAAAGTCCCAGGGCTGAGGCTGGAATGGCTCTTGTCCAATACCCTTACCAAAAATAACTTGAGCTTTGGCCCTGCTGCCTGCTGCTCTCAGTGGGAGTGTCATAAAAACATATGCAGCCTTTCCTCTGGCAAGGTGAGACAGTGCTAATGCAAATGGTTTGGCTATCACCAAGGAGGAAGATTGTTGGCTCTGCAGCCAGATCTCCCCCTGCCAGTCCTCATCCAGCTAAGGAAGGCTGACTTGAGAGATGACATCAGCTCAGGTGGTAGAAAACCTGGTGACAGGTCTGCTTTAGTGATTCATTGCTTCATTCCTTCCTTTCTGCATTCAGCAAATATTTATTTAGGGTGCCTGCTGTGGGCAAAGATTATCCACAATAAGTTTTCACACACACACATACCCTACACAGATGGACACAGTTCCAGTCCCCATGGAGTTTATTTCCTAGTAGGTGGTATAAAGAAAAGTGGCAGTATGCTATTTAGGGAGTAACAAAGAACTCTACTTTAGATAAGCGATTGTCAGGGAAGTCTTCTCCCAGAAGATGATCTATAAATTAAGACAGAAAAGATGAAAAGAAGCTGTGGGAAGTGTCAGGGAAAGTGCATTCCAGGTAGAGAGAAGAGCACTTGGAAAGGCTCAGATGCAAGAAAGAGCTTGGCAAGTACTAGGGGCTATGAAGGGTAGTGTGGCTTAAGCTCAAGGAAGGAGGGAATGATGGGAAATGTAGTCCCATTGCCTAGGTAGGAGGGGTCCATACAATCCTGGTCCTTGCAGGCCACAGCAGGGAGGATGCATTTTATTCAAAAGGAGAAAATCATGAAGGGGCATCTGATATGTGTATATATATTCTCAAATTTTATTCAAGAACTCATACAAAATATTGCAGACAAATGCATTTTAAACCTCATCTTTCTCCTCTTCTTTGTCCTAGTTAATTTGGAAGTAATGAAATTCGTAATTCTCTGCTGTTAGCAACTGCATGCAGCCGATCATGCAGATTATTCTTCTTCAATTACTTTTTTATGAGATATTTCAAATGCCTTTTGGAAAAAGTCACCTCAGAAGTCACAGTGATCCTGCTCTCTCTCCTTTCAGTGGTTACAACCCCTTCACCAAGATTCCCAACTTTTCTGTTCACTTTGATCCTCTTGCAAAAATTACTCAGAATTGGCTGCATTCATGATTCCATCTTCTGCAGGGTGGGTGCAATCTAGTCTGAACTTCAGAACCTGCTTTTTTGTGTGTGTGTGTGCCATGGGTACAAATTCATGGGTACCATGGCAGCAGCAGAGGCAGAAAGAGTTGATTTATATTTTTAAAATATTAGCATTTCTGATGAATAAAAAATGAATTAGAAGAGACTGGACTGAACGTGGTGAGATCATATAAAAATCTACTTCTGAAAGCTGCTACCCAAAAAATTTTAGAAAAAGAAAAATAAAGCTGCTTATGAGAATGTCAATTTATATCAGGTGAAAGAACTCTTTTGGAATATAAGTTATAATATCTAGTAAAAAAACGAAAACTTCAATAATTGCTTACTCTTAGTCTTCAACAACTCCAATTCTGGAAATGTATCCAAAGGCACAAAGGTTAGTTCTGAGAATGTCCACTGCAGTGTTGTTCATGGTCAGCATACGGGAAGTTTTGCTCATTCTAGGTCTTACCTTGTCGCCAAAGCCCTGTAAGTAGCAGGTGTATGAGCATTTGCTCTTTTTCTCATGGAGCTTTTGTGAATTCATGAGCAATTCACCCACCACCAGGTCTACCTGCAAATCCTTTATCAGTCTGGCTACTCTTTTTACTCCCACAGACCCCGGAATCCCAGTGCCCCAGGTGGATGTTGGCTTCTCTTTGCTTTCCAGATGGTCCTCTTGGTGGCATCTATTCTTAATAATCTCTGCTGTTCCCTCAGTGTGCTTAATCAGCCAGAGGAAATTTTTACTCAGTGCTGTCCCATCCACAGACAGTCAGCTCACTCCCAGGAAGGCCTCAGCTTTTAGCTCTGCCACAGTCAAGGCAACTGGCCACCCCTGGGCCTCCACCTTTTGGCCACTAGTGGGTGGGTCAGACACCTGTCCCTGTGGCCCCCACCCTTAAGTGGATACACATCTAGCTTTCTGGATGATTAAACTGTTTCCTTCCTTTTGGGTAAAGGGTAAGCTCCCTCGTCCATTCCCCATGGGAGGAGAAGACCATCTTTTGGCCAAGAAATCTTTCCTCTTTTATCTCTTTAACCACAATGTCTTATTTAGACTGGAGGTGCATGATCAACGTACGCAGACAAAATGGTTTTGAACTGCTTTTTTTTTTTTTATTGAATTGGAGTCTCACTCTGTCACCCAGACTGGAGTGCAGTGGCCATTCCCAGCAACCACAGCCTCGGCCTGCTGGGCTCAGGCGATCCTTCCACCTCAGCCTTCCAAGTAGCTGGAACTATAGGCGCGTGCTACCACGCCCGGCTTGAGCTGCTTTGTAAAAAAATTATTTTTAGTAATTTCTGCACAGATGGTCCAGCACCTTGCTTTAGAATGTTTGCTAAATGTTTTTGCCCTCTAGGCCTTTAAGGCTTCTGCTAAAAGGAAGTCAACAGGAAAAGTCATATTTACCACTCTATTACAAATCCGTATCATGGTTGTTAAAAAGAATGGAAAAGATGTCATTTATTTGCTCACTCAGCACATATTATGTGAGCTACAATTTAAGCCAGGCATGCTAGGTACTGGACAGACAAGAGAATGGATAGAAAGAGACCAGACTCTCCATCCTCAGGGAGATGACTGTCCACTGGGAGTAAGAGACATTGTATGGTAAATAAGTGTAAAATTATGCACAAAGGGAAGTTACATGATATTGTGCAAGGATAGAACAAGAAGATAGGACCTGACTCCTGTGGAAGGAGGGTGATGGAGAAATGAGGGAGCTGAGTTAGGAAGAGGAGGGAAGGGAAAGAGAGAGGGTGGTGGAGAGAAGGACAACATGAACATTGTGCCAGACAGGAGGACACATGGTACCAGCAGAACAGAAAGGTCAGGGTGGATGGAACTGGGAGAATAGGAAGATCCATATGTTATCAATTATCCATACAATATGGTCCTATTTTTAATAATGTGCTTTTTACATTAAAAATAATATCCGGGCCAGACACAGTAGCTCACCTGTATAATCCCAGCATTTTGGGAGGCCAAGGCAGGAGGATCTCTTGAGGTCAAGAGTTTTGAGAACTCCCTGGGCAACATAGCATGACCCTAGCTCTAACAAAAAAAAAAAGTTTTGTTTTAAAATCGGAATATATCTACACTAAATATTAGCAGTGATTATTAATTGTTGGCAGGAGTTAGAGATTTTCATTTTCTCCTGTGTGTGTGTTTTTTTTTTAAAGTTCCAAAGGCAATTTTAAAAAACCAGAATGGCTGTTCCTTTTGGCAAGAGTGGATCTCACATCTTAAGTTTTACACAAAAACAAGCATACACCTCTAGTGAACTTGTTTAGAATACAATAAAGAGTATTGTGCTCATTAGGCTCTCTCAGATATTTTCTGAGTTTCTTTTGTGGTGAGAAGAGCCCCCCTCTCTGTAGGTCACTGCAAAGCTGGTCCCAAAAAAATCTAGGCCAACACACAAGAAAAAGACTAGAGAGAAGTAACTAGATATAACAAAGGCATCTGGCATTTCCAGGACCCTTTTTCAAAATGAAGCATGCATCCAGTGGTTGTTGCAGAAAGATTAGAAGTCAATATTCCAGAGGCTTCCTCAGGGCTGCTCTCCTAGTTCACTGAGTGACTTTGGGCAAGCCATTAATTTCTCCCTGCCTCATAACCTGATCTGGAAAACAGAGATAAATGGGACCAGCCATATTGGTACAGTCTGTTGAGGTCCCTGGATAAAATGTGTGAAGAGGGCAAAGTCGTATGTTCAAAGTGCTCTGCCAATGTTAATTAATTCTCACAGCACCCTCAAGCCCTGTAATATTATCCACATTTCACAGCTGAGGGACTTGAAGCAGAAAGACTAAATGACTTGTCCAGAGACACAGAAGAAGCCTGCTTTAGTGTGGGGATTAGCAATCAACAGCATTGGCATCCAAAAAAAAAAAAAAGCATTTTAACTTTACTTATAGAATACAATTAAATTGTAACTGAAATGTTTTTATTTTGAAAACATAGTTTCTATGTTGATGAATTGTTGGCAGGAAAAAAAAAAGACACATTTACAATATAATGTGACAGACCCATTTGTGATTTCAGGGACTTTTTCCTTAAACAGGTAACTATAATTAACTACACACACCAATTACACTCCTATCTCATTGGTCAGAATTTAGTCACATGATCTGATCTTCACAAAGAGTTGGGAAGACTTTATTTAAGGCAGTCATGTTTGGGAGTCTGTTGTAAAGGAAGAAGGCCTGCTGTGTGGAGAATGGTTCAGAGGAAACCCAAGAGGATGAGGTGACCAGTTAGGAATCTACTGGACAACAACTAGCAGGCCTTACCAAATGTCCAGACCTTCACATGTCTACAAACAAATTCACAGTCCTCCCAACAAGATCTCCCTCCAATACTATTGCCAACTATATTACTTACCATTTTGCTAGCTGAAAATAGTATAAAGCTAAGCCTCCAGAATCTCAGATCAAAGGCATTTTTTGTTGTATTTTATAAAATTTGAGATGCCAACAATTTTAAAATGCATTTTCACTTTTAGGTACTACTAAGAAAAAAATACCAACTTAAATTTTCCTATCAATGGCAATTATACTTTTTTTTAAAAACAGCTCTATTGAGGTATAATTGACATACAACAATCTGCACATACATAAAGTGCAAAACTTCCTAAGTTTCTACCTAAATATGCACCGGTAAAATCATCACCATAATCAAGATAAGAATATATCCATCGTTTCCCAAAGTTTTTTTCATCCCCCGCCCCCCCTTTTAATCCTTTTCTCCATCTCACTAGATTCCAGTCCTTAAGAAACCACTGGTCTGCGCGCCTGTAGTTCCAGCTACTTGAAAGGCTGGAGCCCAGCAGGTCGAGGCTGGGGTGGCCGGGAGCCAGTCTGAGTGACAGAGTGAGACTCCAACTCAAAAAACAAAACAAAACCACTGGTCTGCTTTCTGTCAATATAAATTATTTTTTGCATTTTCTGGTTGTTGATATATATATATATAATATATATATATATATATTCTGTTTTGTCTTGCTCCTTTCAGTGTGATTATTTTGAGGTGCATCCATGTTGTTGAATATATCAATAGTCTTTTTTTGTGTTGTTGGTAGCCAGTCTTCTGTTGTGTGGATATACTACAATGTGTTCATCCTTTTACCTACTAATGAGCTTTAAGGTATTTCCACTTTTAGGCTATTACAAATAAAGTTGCCGTGAACATTCATGTAGAGTTGCATGCTTTCTCTTCTCATGGGTAAATACCTACATGTGGAATGACTGGATCACATGGAAGTTTGTGTCTTTCAAAGAATTTGTCCATTCGTTTAAGCTATCCAATGCATTGGGATAAATTTGTTCCTAATATTATCTTATTATCCATTTATATCTGTAGAATGATGTCAGCTCTCTCATTCCTGATATTGATAATTTGGTTCTTCTCTCTTTTTGTCTTGAACAACCTGGCTAGAGGTTATCAATTATATCTTCTCAAAGAACCAGCTTTTGTTTTCACTGAATTACTCTTTTGTTTTTCTTTTTCCTATTTTATTGATTTTCACTCTGATTTTTATTTCCTTTCTTCTGCTTGCTTTTTGTTTAATTTTCTCTTTTTTTGTAGTTTCTTAATACAGATGCTAAAATCATTGGGCAGAAACTTTTCTTCTCTTCTAATACTGGCATGTAGTGTTGTAAATTTCCATCTATTGCCCTCATAGTATATCCAACAAATTTTAATATGTTGTATTTTCACATATTAAAGTTAAAAATATTTTCTATTTTGACTGATAAGTTATTTAAAATGTATAATTTGGTCTGAGCATTTTCCGGGGATCTTTCTGTTATTGATTCCTCAGTTAATTTCATCATTGTCAAAGAAGATATTTTGCATATTTGAGTCCCTGATAGAGATATGTTTTATAGTCCAGTATATGGTCTATCTTGATAAATGTTCTGTGTTGGTTTGAGAGGATTGTGTTATTGGGGACAGAGTTCTATAAATATCAGTTTGGTTAAATGATTTACTGTCTGTTTGCTCTGTCAATTATTGAGAAAGGGGTACTGAAGCTGCTAGCTGTAATTGTGCAATTGTCTATTTCTTCTAGCTATTTTTGTTTCATGTATTTTGAAGTGCTCTTATCAGGTATATAAACATTTAGAATTATATATTCACTTGATGAACTGATCCCTTTATTACTATCCCTACTAATATTCTTTGCTCTGAAATCTACTTTGTTGAATAGTAATATAATCACCTAAGCTTTCTTTTCTTTTTTTTTTTTTTTTTTTGAGTTGGAGTCTCACTCGGTCGCCCAGACTGGAGTGTACTGGCACGCTCCCGGCCACTGCAGCCTCGACCCGCTGGGCTCAGGCGATACTTCCACCTCAGCCTTCCAAGTAGCTGGAACTACAGGCGCGTGCTACCATGCCCGGCTAATTTTTTGATTTATTGTAGAGATGAGGTCTCACCAAGTTGCCCAGGCGGGTCTCAAACCCACAGGCTTAGGCAATGCACTCACCTCAGCCTCCCAAGGCGCGGGATTACAGGCTGAGCCACCAAGCCCAGCTAGCTTTCTTTTAACTAGCGTTTGCTTGGTATACTTTTGTCTATATTTCTTTTCACCCATTTGTATCTTTTTATTGACAGTGGGATTTTTTTGTTTTTTGTTTTTTTTTTTGTAGGTGTTATATAGTTGTTTTCCATTTTTTATGCTATTGAATATTTTATACTACTATACTGTCTGACTTTTAATTGAGATGCTTAGACCATTATAATTTAATATGATTATTGACAGGTTAGCTTTAAGTCTTGCTACTTGTTTCCTATTTGTTCTACCTATTTTTATTTCCTTCTTTTCTCTTCTGTCTTTTTAACTTTTTAATGGTTCTTTTTATTTCTTTAGATGACTTATTAGCAACAAATAATTGTTTTGTCATCTTACTGTTTGCCTTTTCTTCTTTTAACTGGGAATACATATATCTCCAGAAGTCTTTCAACACAAACTCTTATATACTTCGTTCATAGCTTCATAACTGCAACAGAAGATGGAACAATGACAATTTCACTGTATTTAGCCTCTACAATAATAAAAAAAGACATTGAGAATGTTTTGTAGATAGCCAGCTAACAGTGCCAGCCTTATCTAAATCAATGACTGCTACCACTATCTATTGACTTGTAGGATCCAGAAAACCTAGGCAGTACCTCATATATTTGCCTACCCTTCACCATCACAATTAAATCTATCACCCAATTTTGTGTGCTTTTTTCATTTCTCAAAATTCCTTAGACACTTCCATATCCCAATATTTCCATTTTCGTTTCACCAGACCATGATACCATTTCTTGGCTGGACCAATAATGTACTTACTTGTTACTAGCATGACATACCTTCAATCCATTCTCCATGGAGCTGTTTGTGACATCCCCACACAGTTTAAAACATAGCTGTGCCTTAGACATATACTTATAGCATGGAATGCCAGATTTCTCTCTGGCCTTCCAAAGACATTTCCCTCTTCCAAGCTCTACACTCATCACACTTTAGTTGCATTGTCCTTTCCATCATTCCTCATAGTCTCCACTACTTTCATCACAACAAGACTATAATGGTCATGCAGTGCCTTCAGGAGAAACTTTGGTGACATCCTCCAGTGGCCACATCTTTGTTCATACCTGTCAACAATTTCCCTAGGCTGCCCCCTGCCGTAAATGTCAAGGTTACTAAAATCAGCGCATTTCTGCTTGGTTCAGGACCCCTTTAATGGACAACTTTGACTCAGGGACTTCCTTGAACTCTTCCTTCTCCTCTTCCTTCACAAATAACAGAGAAGCATCTTGGTCTGAATCCTGTCCCTCTATTCATTCCTACTTGCTCCTTGTAGTGGTGAATTTTATGTGTCAACTTGATTAGGCCTCAAGGTGTCCAGATATTTGGTTAAACATCATCCTGGGTATGTCATTGAAGAGGTTTCTGGATGAGATTATTATTTGAATGAGTAGTCTGATAATCTGGATGAGATTATCATTTGAACGAATAGATTGTCCTTCCTAATATGGGTGGATCTCAGTCCATTGAAGGCCTGAATAGAACAAAAAGGCTGAGTGAGAAGGAATTTCTCCTGCCTTCAGACTCTTCTTGGTTTTCACACCTGCTAGAACTATATTGCCTGCTCTCCTGGGTCTCCAGCTTGCTACCTGCAAATCTTGGAATATGTCATTCTTCATGATCATGTGAGCCAATTCCATGTTGTAAATATATAGGCCCTATTGGTTCTGTTTCTTTGGAGAATCCTGACTAGTACATCCCCTTCCTTCACAGGTGTTTTCCCCCAAATAGGTCCCTCCTGTGTTTAATCTCATTTTGGCCTCTGCTTCTCAGAAGACCCAAACTGGCCTCAGCACACTTTTGGATGCTATTCTTTGTGTATGTAACACTCTATCCTCCCTTTCTTCTCAAATTCCCATTTGCTTTTCACATCCCAGCCCCATTATTTTTTCTCCATGAAAGCTCTTTCAGACCTACTGACAAGATCAACATTATTATCTCAATGCTACCATGTCACCATGAACCTCTCCTTTACAGCACTAACACAAGTGTTAATTATACTGATTTCAGTGACTTTATAATAAATAGCATTCTTTCTCATTAAACTGTACACCATGTTTGTTTTTGTTTGTTTGTTTATTTTTTTGTGTGTGTTTTAAGCTAACCATTATGCCTATACGCCGAGTTACTGACACATAAGTTGCTTAGTAAATATTTAGTGAGTCAATTACTATTATTTTGTGCATAGATTTACTGTTTTTCTTAGAATATGTTCCAAGATATGGATTTTGGGAGTCAAAAGGCAAGATAATGTAGCTGTACCAAACCAATATGGTTCAACTTTCATGTAACAAAGCTATGAGATTTTTGCATTTTTTTTCAGCTGTCAGAGACCCTAACAAGGACATGACCTGAGCATGCCCGGATGAACAAGCATGCAACAGTAGGAATCTTAAGTGTTCAAATCAAGAATCAGGGACTAAATTAAGAAGCAGACACCAAATAACAGGATCTAGAATCCAATCAGATTGAGCTCTGATGTCATCCCATGGCAGGATCCAGTAAGATCATGCCTCCCAGCATCCTTTCATTGCAATTATCCAATCAAATCATGCCTCATTACCCTATGCTTACAAAACCTGACCCAGCCCCTAGTTCAGAGAGGCACTGCTTTGGGAATTATCCCCAGTGTTCTCCTTTCTTGTTGCAAATAATAAAAACTCCCTTGTTAAATCCTCCTTGGTTGTGGTCATTAGACTGTCCCCTGCCAAGTGACCAAATAACACCTTACATTTAAAATTTTCTTCATGCCACAAGGTTTCTTCTTCAGTTTATATTTTCTAATTTTTAGACAAAATTTATATATAATAAAATGTTAAAAAGTTACATCTGCAATGGACAAGTTTTGTCAAATATATAACCATGCAGCCAACACCTCAATCAATATATAGAAGTTTTTCATGAATCCAAAAAATTCCTTCATACCCCTTTCCAGTCATCTCGCTTTCAGCCCAGGAGCAAACCTCTGTTTTAACTTCTAACACTACAGTTTAAGTGTGTCCATTCTAGAACTTCCTATTACTGAAATCAATGTAAATGAAATTCAATATAAATGACATTAAACGGTAGTTACTCCTTTTTTTTTTCTCTTTTAAAAATTAGCATAATGTTTTGAAGAATCATCCATGTTATTGCATGTATCAATATCTAATTCTTTTAAATTGTTACATAGTGTTCCATCGTGTTCAAACACTACATTTGTTTATACACTCTTCTGTCAATGGCATTTGAGTTATTTTCTGTTTTTATTTATTTATTAATTTATTTTGAATTGGAGTCTCACTCTGTCGCCCAGACTGGAGTGCAGTGGCCGCTCCCAGCCACCACAGCCTCGACCTCCTGGGCTCCAGCCATCCTTCCGCCTCAGCCTTCCAAGTAGCTGGAACTACAGGTGCGCTACCACACCCGCCTATTTTTTTGATTTATTGTAGAGATGAGGTCTCGCCAAGTTGCCCAGGCGGGTCTCGAACCCGCGGGCCCAGGCAATCCACTCACCTCAGCCTCCCATGGAGCGGGATTACAGGCTGAGCCACCAAGCCCGGCTTATTTTTTGTTTTTAGCCATTAAAAATAAAACTGCTATGAAGATTTTTGTAGAAATCTTTGTATGGGTTTTTTCCCCTCATTTTTCTTGGGTAAATACACAGGAAAGGAATTGCTGAGTCATAATTTAAGTACGTTTAGCCTATGTGAAATTGTTAAACATTTTCCAAGGTGGTCAACAATTATGAGAGTTCCATGTACTTCACATTCTACTAGCATGTGATATTATCTGTCATATAAAATATTAACCATTCTAATGACAATAGAAGCTATTTCATTCTTGTTTAGTTTTTGTTTCTGGAAGGTTTAAGGATATAGGACACATTTTTAGTGCTTCACAGATATTTACAAACCATAATTTCTCCTTGAAGACACAGACCATTTCTTGACCTGGAGAATCCTTCACAAAGTTTGCACTCAGTAGTTGTGCTTATTACATGAGGTTATCGAAATTTACTGATCTTGGAAAATGTAAAAAATATGCAAGTAAGGTGAAAGATATAGCAAGCATCCAGATAAGAAGATCTCAGACATCACAAATACTAATATTTTTGTCATATTTACTTCAGATCATTTTTAATTTAAATAAAATGTGACAAAGCTGAAATCCCTTTTTATCTTTTTCCAGTTCATTTCACTCTCTTCAAAGTAGAAACCATGATGATAACTTCCTGTGTATCTTTTCAAACCAGTATAAATAAAAATATATACAGTGAATTCTTTATGCATTTAAAAATTGTAAGTTTCTATGCCTATTATATTACAACTTACAGTCCCCTGCTCCTCATTCTGTGGAGAACTGTACAGGTTGGTCCATGGAGATCAGTTCATTAAACTGCTGAATCATAGTCCATCATATGATGATAACACATTTTATTTCTTCTTTCACCATTGATAGACATTTAAATTACTTCCATTTTATCCTTATTACAAGCAATAGGCGTTAAATTGTTATGCTACATTATGGAATAAGATCATCACTGCAATAATATCTTTCTAAAAATTATCTAAAACCACTAACAGTCATTGGCACTCAATATCAGAATTCTTAAAGAATATAGGTGCTCGTGGGCTTTTTAAAAATGAAATCAAATACTCAAAAGACTTTGTGAGGAACTAATGCAATAAAAAAGTCTATTTTGCAGAAACTCTGCAGGGAGAATAAAATCCAAACTAATATATTTTAAATATTTCTTTGATTTCCCTTGTAAGCTTCACACTTTAACTCTCATATCAGTCTACTTAAATAACTGCAAACATATAACTATGAACAATAGAAGAAAAACATGAAGCACACTGCATTACTCTTTTGACTGAACAAAAGATACCATTTGGTCTTCCTTTTGGAGTGGGCTCAGCAAGATCACATTCAATTGCACATAGGATAAAATCCACACCCTCCCATGAGCTACAAGGTCACACCTGCCTGAGTCCTTATCCATCTTCTACTTCCTTGATGTTATGTCTTCCTTCCTGCCTATGTTAGTACCCACCATTCACAAAGGCCTTCTTTTCGTTTTTGAAATATACCAAACTCACTCCCACCTGGGCATCTCAGCATTTGCTTGTTCCCCTTTTGCATACTTTATTCACATTTTTACAAGGCTGACTCCTTGTCATTTAGGTCCCAGCTTATGTCATCTCTTCTGAGAAGTTTCCCTTGACTTCTGAATCCAAATTAGTACCCGCCCTTCAACCTAGTCATTTGCTCTCAAGAAGCTCTTTTATTTTTTTCAAAACACTTATCACAAATATAAATTATCTTGCTTCATAATATGTTTACATGTCTCCTGTCTGATCTCCACCCCCCTCCCATCAGATCAAGTGTGAGTAGGGACCTCTCTGACATCCAATTAAGAGTCTCAGTGCCTAGGACAATGCCTGGCATTGCTGAATAAATGAATGAATAAAATTAAAGCAACACAGACAGTACCTGCAGGCTAGTGTTTGATATTCCATGTGTCCTGAGTTGTTGAAAAATAGTAGAAACCTGAATTAATATCTACGTCATCATCTTGTTCACATCGTCCTCTAGGGTAAGCCACATGTAGATTAAGATTTCTCCTCACTGCATTGCTTTAAATTTATATAGTTAAATATCAGTGTTAATGTTCAAGATAGACCTGTTTCCATAAAGGTATTGTACACTAGATTTTTTTTTTAAGTCCAAACAAATAAGCAAAAACAGCCAACAACTTGTGTCTTTAGAATCAAACATTTGGTTCGAAATTCTGCATCACAAATTATTGTGTCCTGAATCAGTGGTTCTCCACTGAAGACAATTTTACCACTCAGGAGTTATTTGCCTGGAGATATTTCAGTTGTCTGTCATAATAGTTGGTGGGAAGAGAGGGGAGTGATTTGTATCTAGCAAGTACAGGCTGGCGTGCTTCATCCAACAATACACAGGATAGCACCCACAACAAAGAATATCTGGCCCCAAATATCCATAGTACTAAGGTTGGAAACCCTGCTCTAAACAAATTACTACCTAGTCTCTCCCAAACTCAGTTTCTCATTTGTAAAGTGAGAGCAAATAATTTTAATCATGTAAGGTTAATGTGGAAATTAGTAAAAATGTGTTTAAGACACCAAGAACTGGGCCTCAAACATGATAAGTCTGTGAGTAAACGTTGCTTTTATTATGAGCATCACATCTGATACTGTTATTATACTGTTTATTGCTTGGCTTTGTATCACACTGGCATGTGATGCCATCTATGGCAGGGATGTTTCCTTCTTCCCCCTTGACTCTTCAGTCCTAATAGGCAGCCTGGCACTTAGCAGCTGTTTAATAAATGTGGTCTAAATTAGAGTAAAGTAAATATTTGTGATCCAAAACATCTTATACTTTTCTCTCATTTTGTCCCTTTCTCTCAAAATTAGTTTGACCACTATATGTTCAAATTTCTTGTTTCCTTATTACTCATCTCACAGTTCTCTTAAGTCAAGGATCAAATTATGTGACACAAATGTAAACTAATGGAAATTAATTATCTGGATGCTTAATCTCTCTCTGTCATCATCTTTTAACTTCCTCTTTCTGGCTTACTAGATTCAGCACACTGACCTTCTTGCTATTTCTCATCAACCTAACCAGAATCCTTCTTAGGGCCTTAGCACTTCCTCTTACTAGACGTTCTTCTCCCCTGGGTATCAACATGAGATTTCAGTGTCCATTTGTCTGGTTACCATCGGGGTGGATCGTTAGCATATATTTACTTGCTATTCATGTTCTATTATCTGTGAGGTGTTTGTGCATGTATTTTGCCCATTTTTCTAGTTAGTTTGCTTTTTTTTTTTTGGTTGTTATTTACAGGAGTTCTTTGTTAATATATGCTAGATAAGATTTTGTCAGTTATAAGTGTTACAAAAATCTTTTCTTTTTCTTCATGGTTTCTTTCAATGAACAAGTTTTAATTTTTATTGGAATCAAATTTGCCAATCATTTATTTCATAGTTAGCCATTATTTAGCCTAGTTTACAAAATTTTTCAGTATCCTAATGCCATAAAAATATTCTCCTACTACTTCTACAGTTTAAGATTTCTTTTTCTCACATGTAGGGCTTTAATTCATTGGGAATTATTGTTTTTTGAGGGGGAAGGGATATGCCATGGAAGATTGGGATCCAATTTCATTTATTTCCAAGTGGAAACTACTTGTACTGATATAGAGACCCGCTAATATCTGTTCATATTGCCACAGCCCTTAGAAAAGGCATGGTCAGCCGGGCGTGGTAGCACATGCCTGTAATTCCAGCTACTCGGAAGGCTGAGGCGGAAGGATCGCAGGAGCCAGGCAGGTCGAGGCTACAGTGGCCAGAAGTGGCCACTGCACTCCAGTCTGGGCGACAGAGTGAGACTCAAACTCAAAAAAAAAAAAGAAACAATGTCTAAAGTATATTTAACCCCCATGAAGATGTTTATCTAACCTTCCCAGTCTTACTAGGAGCATCTGTACAAGTTCTATGACAAAAGCTTGCTACATTAAGGATATTTTCTGGAGGTTGGTTTCA
>CAUYQG010192232.1:0-41614 GCA_963574415.1 Tarsius wallacei
TTAGTTTTGTAATTTACATGTGGTTTCAAAATAATATATTTACATAAAATAATTATAAATAAGCAAACTAAATTATTGGAATTTTGTAAGCAGCAAGCTAATTACAGAAAGTATATATTTGGAAAAATGATGCCAAAAAGGATATTCATATTTTTATTGCAGAAAATGTACTATATATTTTGAAATTCTATTTAAATATCAGTTTAAATTTTCCTGCAGAAAGAGACATTTGCAAAATAAAGTTCAAAGTCAATGCAGAGGTAAAGACAAAACTAATGTTTGAAACCAGAGAACTTTTTGACTACATTTCATGTCTGATTTCATTATCCATAGTTTTCCTATCCTATAAATATTTGAAGCACTGCCTATATGGCTTCTTCTGTGCACACTCTGACGTTCTGACAGGGCCTGCGCAGCTGGAGAGAGTGACTTTTCTGTCAGAGTCTAGTTTTAATTGATGTCATAGTGCTGAACCACTACTTTCTAATATTTTTCCAAAAAGTTATGTGATATGTTGATGACTTACATTTGACACTGCTTGCTTCAACCCAATCATTATATTCTTGCTGTTTCCATTAGTCTTGGTCTATCATATTTAATTTCCTAAATAATTATCAGGTCTTGACAAACATAGGTCAATATATTGTATTAGAAAATGTAAATATCAGTTTTAAAAAACTCTTAATTTATCACCGTGTAATGACTTATTTTAATCAGCTTTCCAAGAGCATACATTTTCCCATATTAGAATCTAAGACTATCTCTAAGAATAACTCAATGATGCTATAAATTATTATTAGAGATAGTCTTAGGAGCTAATATGGGAAAATGTATGGTTTTTTGAAAATGACACAAAAACTGATTATCTTTATTCTAATAAATTTCAACTTACTGAAGAGTAGCATATACTCATAATTGCACAACATATGAGTATATTAGTCACTTGAAAAAATTAGTTTTGTTAACCTATTTGCAGATGTTCTTGGCATTTTCAAAAACTCAAACCTCTCCCTGTTTCTGTTTCTCTGCCATTATCCTAGAACTTAAAAAGTATGAAACTTTAGGTACAGTTAAATTCCTTCACTCTTACATTATTTATAACTGAATTCTTCATTTTTTAAACTATGTTAACTCTGACTTACAGGCATTCTATACCTATTACCAGTATACATAATTAATTCAACATTTATTTTACATATATTTTGATGCTTGGGAAAAGAACTATTACTTGTATTGGACAATTCTAGTAAATTATTAGGTTGTAATCACAGTAGATTTATGAACAGTTTATTATCATGTTTTCTATCAATTAATATGGACAAAATGACAAATTCAAATCATTTATTTTAAGCAAGTCATCACAACTAGTAAAATTATCGTCAATTTTTGGAAACATAGGATTCTCACATTTTATTCTTTGTTCTCAGGATTAATAAGAGCTTTTATGTTGAGGAATTTCTGCTGTTTAGGTACTATAATAATAGAAATAAGACTTTGAAAAAGTCTTCCTACTCCGGTTCATTTGTGCTAGAAAAACCTATCTACTTGGTCACTATATTTAAATTCTTACAAGTTCTCAGGGAAGTAGTTTAATATCTATATATACTCTTAATGTATCCTCACTGTTTTTTCAGAAATAATGTCTGTTTAAAAAATTTGACCAGTTAGTAGTTTCATCAGTAAATATTACCTTTAAGTTTGGATTTATATCTAATTGAGAATTGTAGTTCTTTCTTTAATTGCCCTGAAATCCCATTTTATTTCATTTATGCAGAGATTTTATAAATTTCAGCACATGCAAATATTTAAATTACTAGATTATTTGAATGCTAATTAAGAGTAAAGTCTTGTTTGCTCACACTTTGTATAAACAATGCCATTCAAAGAATACTGAGACAAAAGCAAACAAACTTGATATTTCTGTATTTCTAACATTGCAAATAAAAGACAAAGAATGATGGCTTTTGATAATTTGAAGAAATGGACAAACAGAGCTGGAATAGGAATATGATAATCAAACAAAAATCAACCAAGTCCTCTAAGGTCATAATACAGTCTAAAGAATTAACTAATATGCTTTTATAAAATCATTAAAAAAAATCCAAAGTCTTTTGAGTAGTACCTAAGAAAATCTTTTATAGGATTCTTTTTTTATTGTTCCCAAACATTAGGATGCTGAGAAAATAAAGTTAAGGTAAAGTCTCAAGAATGAACAGAAGTCTTATTTGTACTGAATATATTGTAGAAACATAAATTACTGATGTTTAAAATTGGATTCTTAGGTGCTAACACTACCATGACTTTCAAAAACTACCTCTGTATTTGTCTTCCCAGGATATTTTAGATTGCATTTATGGCTAACTTCAATAATTATCCCCAGATTACTTATATGTTTCACATAAAGGAACTATTACAACAGAAGTTTAAATTAAAGATAAACTTAAAAAAATATATAGGTTTGAAAAAAGGAAGTTGTTTTTGTCCTATTCTCCCACCCCAGTTATCCAACTTCTCATTTTTATCCCTATTGTCCCACAAGGCTCTTAATGGACTATGGATATCTTGTTTGTGTCTCTTCCTGTACTATGGCCAATTAGAAAAATTCTGCAGTAGACAACTGCCAAGATAACCCAAATGATTCCTCCCTGCTGTTTTGTATACCTGGGTACAAAGCTTTCTGTTGAGTATAGGCTGGCATTATCGACTCACTTCTAGTGAATATTATATAGCAGAAGTAATTAAATTTTTAATAAAAAGATCATAGTTCTTGCTCTGAGTGGTCTCACTTCGTTTTGAATCACTCACTCTGGGAGAACCCAAGTTCTATGTTATGAATCAGCCCTGCCGAAAGATGCACATGGTAAGTGATCTGGCCTTCAAAAAACTACATGAGCGAATTCTGAATTATAAACTTTCAGTCAATACCTCACATGGAATTACTCAAATAAAATTGTGAATACTATCTCCTGAGAAGCCTTGAGCCAGACACCCAAAGAAACTGTGCCCAGATTTCTAACCCATATCAACTATGAAGTAACACATCTGTTGTCTCATGTTACTAAATGCAGGATTAGAAAAATAATGTGACTTTTGGTACCAAGGGTGGGGTGCTGTCCTAATTAAAACTAAAATGTGAGTATGACTTTGGAACATGATAGTAATTGTAAGGACAGTGTAAGTTAAAGCACAAAATACCTGAAAAATGTTACTAGAAGCCCCATAATCTTTGTAAAGGCAACCAGGGAAGGATTTTAGAAATGTAAAAAAACCCTTCTGAAAAACTAGGGGAAGAGGATCACTATTATGTAATGTGACACAAAGTTTAGCAGCATTCTTCTCTGCAAGAAAGAATAAAGTAGAAAATGTACCTAGTAAACAGGGTGATCCAATTAAGGAGTTTTTCAAGCAAAGGAACTCAGTGTGAAAGTGCTTCACAAGAAGATACTGCCTGGATTCTTCTTACTGCTTCTTGAAAAATGTTAGATGAGAGAGATGAATTTTAAAATGAACTGCTAAACAAAAATAAGCCAGGATTTGATAAGTCAGGATTTGAGGATTTTGAAAATTCTCAGCCTCTACATATGTCAAATGATACCATAATGGAAACAAAAATAAATTATTTTCAAGCAAAGACCAAATTCAGGACATTCTTTGAAAAGCATGGTCTAAAAGTAAGATGAAGGTATGACTCTGAAATCCTTTTTTAAAATCTCAGAAAGATAAAATATTACTCTGCAGATCATTGAGACAAACCAATGCCCTTTTAAGTGACTTAGTTGTGTGCTACATAAATCTCTGACAAACAACAGAGTTCCTAAGCTTGAGGGTGCTGTCCTCAGTTTTCTCGGAAGACATCAAAAGTAGAGATTTGTGGATGTGGGTTTGTCTAATGGAGTTAATACCAGTAAGATTCCCAGAATTCCTACAACATATTAAAAATAATTTTGTCAGCACAAACACAGTCAGCTTATGCTAAATGGCACAGAAAAAGTTCAAAAGACAAGAGAGTTGTTGCAAAATTCTACCAGCATGTGAGAAAACTACTCAGCTGCACACATGTGCCATTTTGAATGAAAAACAGTAAACATGATTCAGAGAGATGAATTAAAACCTTGGAGAATAACTCCTGAGCTAGAGGAAAACTGAGTCTTTGTCAATGAATATTAAACATGTGCCTGGCTGAATTTCAAAAGTGCTTCGGACCAATGATTCCTGTGTGCCTTTTCCTCCTTTTTGAATATTAACATTCTTGGTGATAATACTAGGCCTAATTACTATGTTTGGGGGGTGTGTGTGTTTGTGTGTGTGTGTGTGTGTGGTCTCTTTAGTTCATAGGTCTACAGATTGAGAGGAAATGTACCTAAGGAGCTGTACTTGACAGACTACATTAAAGGAGCCACATCTGCATTTAGACCTGATTTAAATGCCAAGATTCTGGACATTGAGTTATTATTTTAATAGTATTATTCTACTGTGCATCTTGGAAGACTTGACTGAGAAGGATCTTTGGAAGGCAGAGAGTAAATTTTTGGTATCTGGTCTTCAATACAGTTCCAAGCAATTTCTACTTCTTAATATTCACAATCTTGTTTATTTCTCTATTGTATTGTTTATGGTTTGACTTTGTGGCTAATAGAATATGGCAGATGTGATCGTATGTCACTTCCCAAATTAGAATATAAAATTTGCCGGGCTCGGTGCCTCAGCCTGTAATCCCGTGCCTTGGGAGGCTGAGGTGAGTGGATTGCCTGAGCCCGCGGGTTCGAAACCCGCCTGGGCGAGTGAGACCTCATCTCTACAATAAATAAAAAAATTATCCAGGCATGGAGTTCCGGCTACTTGGAAGGCTGAGGCGGAGGGATCGCCGGAGCCCAGCAGGTCGAGGCTGCGGTGGCCGGGAGCGGCCACTGCACTCCAGTCTGGGTGACAGATTGAGACGCCAACTCAAAAAAAAAAAAAAAAAAAAAAAGAATATAAAATTTATTTTGACTTCTACCTTGCTTTTTTCCTTCTTGGATTACATGTTTGGTATAATCAAATTGTTATATGATGGGAAGCTCTATATGTTATGTCCTGTGGTTAGGAATTAAAACCTTTTGTCAGCAGCCACATTAGTAAGCTTGGAAGGAATTCCTTAAGCTCCATTCAAACCTCTGGATGACAGCAGTCTCTGTTGACAACTTGTCTGCTACCTCATGGGTAACTATAGGCTAGGAACACCCAGCTAAGTTTATCCTACATTCCTGACCTTCAGGAACTGGTAGAGATAATAAATGTTTACTATATTTGATTAGTTTGGGGTAACGTTCTATACAGTAATAGGTAACTATTACAAGTACCAATATGGTCAGTTACAGGAGAGCCAGAGCAGTATAATTGTCTAGATGTGTCATCTAAAATGTGAATAATATACATTCCCTTTTTTTTACACTCTCTCCTTCCTCCCTCTCTTCCTTGCTGCCTCTCTCCCTCTCTCTTTATCTCCTTCCCTTCTTCTCTCCCTTTCTTCCTGCGTCCCTCCCTCCTTTCCTTCCTTCCTTCTTTTTATCCCTCTTTCCTTATTTCTTCCCCTTTTTACCCTCCCTCCTTCCTTTATTTTCCTCTTTTTTCCTCCTTCTCTACTCCTGTCTTTGTTTTTTACATTTTTCTTTCTGAACATTTTTTTGAACATCTTTCTTGTGTCAAATGCAAGGAATTTAGTAAGAAATAAAGCAGAGATATTTTAGGCTGCTTGGAATCTGATGACATAGGGGATATACACATGGTACTTTTATTCTAGTGAAGAGAATAGACAATAAATTCATGCATACTATAATAAATAATGTACATCTTTTTTTGTTGTTGTTTGAGTCAGAGTCTTGCTCTGTCACCCAGGCTGGTGCGCAGTGGCATGATCATGGCTCACCACAGTCTTGCCCCACTGAGCTTAGGCAATCCTTCCACCTCAGTTTCCTGAGTAGCTGGGACTATAGTTGTGCACCACTATGCCCAATTAATTTTTTAACATTTTTGTGGAGACTCACTATATTGCTTGGGCTGGACTCAAGCAATCCTCTTCTGGGCTCAAGCAATCCTCCTGCCTTGATCTCCCAAAGTGCTAAGATTACAGGCATGAGCCACCACACCTGTCTAATAATGCTCATTTAAATAGCAATAAATGTTATAAAATCCATGTAACATAAAATGTCTGTTGTGATGAGATACTTAAAGAGAAAATTTTATATGAAGACTTCAACAATTATTTTAATGAGGTAATAAATAAATCTATAACTGAGTAATGCAAAGAAGGGAAAATACGACAGCCTTGGGAAATAGTGCCCAGCCAGAGGGATCAGCATGACAAAAATCTATGATTGTAACTCTGTCCCTTTTATGTTTCTTTGGTCATCAGAAACTTCCATGCCTTCATTCCAGTAAATGTTACTGGTCCAAAAGTGAAAATATGACTAAACCCAAAAGAATTGAGATCTGTCTTCTCTTAGGCATGGATGAGAATGTACATCACTTCAGTTGTTTTGGCAATCTACTTAAAGCCATGCTGGGGATAAAGCCAGTATGGTGGAAGGGCAGAGGTCATATGATACTAAAAAGCAGACAAGAAATCTTGATGGTCTTATACCTGATGCCTGCATAATTCTGAGCCATCTATTCTGATACATAATTGTATTATTATCTAGGATATGTTAGCATGTTTGTGGCATGTTTCCGCAATATGGTCAAAAGCATCTATGTTTAATTCAGCTTTGATTCATTTATTCCACTTGTAAGAATTTGTCACATGAAAAGAATTAGATGTTGAAGTATATGATTATAAAAGATATATACAAAATTCCAAGTCCTTTTAAAATGTCTAAGTAGATGAAATAAATACAATTCTGAAATAGTTAAAATATGTACAAAGTATAAATATTATTTGAATGGTCTTAATTATATTTTCAAACAACGTTTAAAGATATGAGAGGAGGCTCAAGATTTAATGCATTAAAAAGGATGCAAAACACTATCATGATAGAATCTAAAATTTGTAGAAAATATATACAGAAACATATACACACAGACACAAAGAAAAATATAGTAAAGAAATATTTATTAAGATGATCCATGGATTCTGGCAAATTTTTACACTTGGTATATTTCTCATACCTTGCACTTTCTTAGTTAGATCCTATTACTTTATAATCAGAAAATTTCAATATTATACTTAAATTGAAAATAATCATTAATTCAGCCCAACATTATATCATTAACTTTCTATTTATCCAATTTATTTGAAGTATAGTGGATGCCTTGCCGATGGTAACAAGTAAGCTCCTGTTTTAGTAAAAGTAAATTGAGTTTTGTAAATTCCAACACTTACAAATGAAAGGACATAATCTAACCTTTAATTCAATAATTATTTACACACTTTGTATTTTATCTTGAGTAAGTAAATAAAGTCAGACTCAACATTAAAATAAGATGAAAATGGAAAGAGACACAAATAGAAAATTATTTTCAAGTTTTAGCTAATATAAAAATATAAACCATAAAAACTTTTGAGAAGCTAAGAGAAAATGAGTCAGCGCACTTTTTAAAATTGTGCATATGTTTAGACATGTCATTATTTTGACCAATATTAAATTATGATTTTTTTAATGCTTTAATTGTCTGAAAATTCCTTCTGGGAAATTTTTGTCCCAGTTTTCTAAAATGATTTGGGAATATAAGTTTATAATTACATATAATTTTGCATATTTCATGCTTATAAAAGTGAACTATATCAGAGCCTTGATGTTGAAAACATGAACAAAGCAATTTTGAAGGATTAAAATATTAATTAGCACAGGAGAAAAATACAAAAGCTTAAAAGTGTTTTTCTGTAATATTTATATTTCTGTAGAATAATTATCGACCCCGAAAGAGAGTGATTTAGGAAACATGGTAAATTAAAAGTAGCTGCCTTCTTGAAAACCCTTTCTATATTATCCCCTTTATTTCCTTTCTAATCCACACACAAACACAAACGTACCCTCTAAAGCACAATTTGTAAAGAAAAGTAAATAATAAGTAAAAGGTTGTTTGCAGCAAATAAGATGGCAGCTAAATATAGAAAGCAAAATTTTTTAGAAATTGAGAATTATTTAAATAAAATACAACAACTTTGAAATAATTATCTGTATGACTGGTAGAGACTTGCCTAAAAAAAAGTTTAAGTTTAGACAAATACAGTATTAACATCAGCACATTTAACTTTATAAATTCACACAAAACCATAAAATCAAGATTGTTAGTACATCATTTTCTACAGCATTTAGGTTTGGTATCACATTTAGGTCAGCACGGTAGGAAAGCCCAAAAATCAGACCTACTTGCACTGATGCCTGGACTTATTGCAAAAAAATATTTCTGTCTCTGGATCCCACTCAAAGCTGGCAGCCTTCCAGTTCATCCTGCAATTAGGGCAGAACAGTATTCCCAAATATAAAATAAGTTGCCTCTAGAACTCAATATGGTCCTTTAACTATGAAGTGTCTCTTTTTTAGAAATGAGAGATAAGATATGAAGTTATTTGTTCTGTATTTTTGTTTGTTTGTTTGTTTGTTTGAGTTGGAGTCTCACTCTGTCGCCCAGACTGGAGTGCAGTGGCTGCTCCCAGCCACCGCAGCCTCAACCTGCTGAGCTCCGGCGATCCTTCCACCTTGGCCTTCCAAGTAGCTGGAACTACAGGTGCGTGCTGCCACACCCAGCTAATTTTTTGATTTATTGTAGAGATGAGGGCTCGCCAAGTTGCCCAGGCGGGTCTCGAACCCGCGGGCTTAGGCAATCCAGTCACCTCAGCCTCCCAAAGTGTGGGATTACAGGCTGAGCCACTGAGCCCAGCTTGTTCTGTACTTTGAAGGGGATGTCAAACAAGCTCAGAACCACCAGACTCCTAAAAGAGTTGACTAATACAATATATCTCTGAATCTTCAAAACATTTATCTCTCACCCTCTTAAGCATATGTATCTCACCAAGGTTTGCAGAACCCTTGCCCATTCTTGTTTTCTAGTCTGATTCATAGAACACTGTGACTCTTGGTCAATTGTTCATATAGTCTAGGACCCTTTGGATATTTTACAGCATTTCTCTAGAGCAAGGCTGTAATTAATTCTATTGTCCATTATGTGTAAATGTGAATTTCTTTGTTTTCCTCTGTCATGAAAGGAATAAAAAAAATTTAAAAAGATTTCATTCACCGGAACAATTTCAACATATCATGTGTCATGTGTCAAAGGCTATGTTAAACTACTCTGAAAAAGATTCAAATTCACATAAAACAACAGTAATTAGGGCCACTGTTTAAACTGTAAGTAATTCATGTCATATGCCTTGATTCACTCAGTTTTTAGGAGCAAGACTAATGGATAAATACAACGAAGGCCATCACTACTAGAATCTTTAAATGTTTGAAGATGACACTAATATTTGCCATTTCTCCTGAGATGGAATAGTAATTTTGATTTACTATCTTAGGTTGTGGAATAAAAGTGTTGCTACGGGTCTTATATGGGACCTTCCCCTCTAGGGTAGCTCACACTCTGCAGGCCAAGAAACTAATTTAAGGTCTTAGCGAATATTAAGTATGCTCATTTTTACTGTATGTGACTTGACAGAAAGTTGTGTCTGTAGACCCAGTGAATTCTCTGGGACCTGGCATTGGTCCTGGACTCCATGAAATATCAGACACTCATATGTTTATGTGTGACATATGACTTCAATAGGAGTTCCAAGTGGCACTGTGAGTCCTAGTGCCACTTTTCACTGATGCCGGTGCTTCACCCCTGGTGTCTTCTTTATCATTTTGGTAAACACATGCTCCTCTAGTCTCTCTTATAGAGCCTAGAAAACTGGAGGTCTTTCAGCCTTGCAGAGTTTATCCACTCTGGTATGCTCATCTCCCCAAGCCTTTTGATCCCTTCCTTCACATCTACCAATAACATTTCTGATATTTCTACTTTACTTATGATGGCCTTTTTTCCAAGTTGCCAAGATTCACGTTGTCAGCCTACAAATGCTATTATTGCCCATGTCCTGGCTTAAAGCAACCAATCCTATTTCATGGCATGATGTTTCTCATAATGATTCACTCTCCATTTTACAACTTTATGTCATACTTCCTCTTGGATCCAGCTCTTTCAGGATCTAACCTCACAATTTCTTCTCCTGCTGGTACATATTAACCAGATCCCACAGCTTTCTCACAGCACCTAGTATATAGACCCTCTTAGCAGAATCCAGCACTATCAGAGTAAGGCATACAAGTACCTGAAACTTATTATTGTTCTGTTTGCTAGGAGTTGAGGATGCTAGCAGGAGGAGAAGTGAAAGTAGGTACTAGGAAGCCAACAAGCATTTTCTTATAGCAGTTCTGAGTCAATTGTTTCCCCTGCAAAAACCTCAAGTACTATCTTTTAAAAAGGGAGAATGAGCCCATATCTGCAGAGCCACATATACTTAAGGAATCTATAAGTTCAAAGCTTTCTGTTGATGTTCCCAGATGTCTTCATTCCAAGTTTAAGAGTTTCATTTCTCTATTACATCCTGATCTTGATATCAGAGACCTACCATGACTGAAAATTCTAAATTTTCTAAAGTTCTGTTACATCCACATTTTAATCTTGCCTCTTGTCATCCTCTGCAAGAGATTGAGACTTCCTCAATTGTTGCCAAAGAGGCCTTTGGGCTTTTATCTTTTGCCTTGAATTCTTCAAAAAATATGTTTTGTTTTGTTTTTAATTTTAGAGTTGTGGGGTACAAGTGGGGATTCACTACAAAAGTAGATTGCATGCAGGTGAAGTTTGAGCTTCTAGCTGGGCCTCTCTCTCCCTGCTAGTGGACCAGGTATCCAGTGTGTTGTCATATGCTCCTCTTCCTCCTCACTTCCTCTCCCCTCACAGTGTTTAGCATCTGCTGATCCCACCGTTGTGCTAGCATTACTAGTGAGTTGAGTTCTTGGTGATTGTCTTGTAACCGCTTTTTGTGTCTCTTTAATTGTACAATAGTCATCCTAGCCCATTTTTCTTGTAGGTAACATCTCCTTCATGCCTATCAAGAGTTAATAATTTCACACTAGCCATTATGTCCCCGTATGCAAGTTTAATGACTAGTTGCTGGATGTTATTCTCCCTTCATCTATCAAGCAGTTAGGGGTCCCCATTGAAAGATGAAAAGCTAGTGATTCATATCCCAAGTCTCATATAGCTAATTGAAATTTTTGTTTTTTGTAGAGACAGGTCCTCACTGTGTTGCCCAAGTTGGTCTCGAACTCTTGGTCTTAAGTGACCTCCTACCTCGGCCACCCAAAGTGCTGGAATTGCAGGTATAAGCCAGCACACCTGGCTATATTTCTGTCATAACAATTGTCTTATTGAACTGCAATATTTGGTTTACTTGTCTGCTTCTTCTATTATACTTGGAAATTTTATTAATCCTTTTCCTTTATTACTAGGGTCTGTTACAGTGCCAAAAATTGATGGATGCTCATTATGTATTTTGAATACATGAATGAAGAAAAGAAAAGGGATATTTAATAGCATACCTATAATTTAGTAAATGTGTATCTTAGATATTTCCATTCATCTTCTTAGTCATTTTGTTATATATTTCACATGCTTGTGAAAAGTAAACAAGAAATAATACATTATGATTATGATTTTTAAAAAGCTACCTGTGTTGGTTTTGAGTTCATTATTTTATTTTTTCATATCCTGAACATTATAACTTACATTTTACATATTAATAAAATAAGATTCAGTGGTGTTAAATGCATAGCATAGTGTCAATTATGTGCCATTCATTTAGAGAGAATAAGCGACTTCCCCATGGTCACACAATTAGGTTGTGTTTCAACTGAAATGTGCTCTCCCTAAATTTGAAGGTATAGTATAATGCAAAATTTAAAGAATGTATTGGATTCATTTTGTTTGGGAGAAAAATGGGGAGGAAATTTTTATAAGCAGTCAGATTTCTAAGTTAGCTATGTTTGATGTTAACATTATATCAAGAATTAAGAGATAAAATCAAAAAGTTTAATAACCAAAAAAGGCTGCATGCTTTTTGTACATATGGTTCAACTCTTGCTTTTATGCTTTAGACAGTGCACTAAGGAATATTATCCTGACAGCATCAACAAAAGAAAGAAAGATAAAGACTCTTCATTGCTAAGAGACGTGCTTAAAACTTCATAAGTATTTGAATAAACAAGTGCAGTATAGTAAATATATATGTATATATTTGTACACACACATGTGCATACACTCACAGACATATATACATATGAGCACACAAAACAATCTCAGTCATCCAGAAATCAAGAACATTTTAGGTTTATGTAGAGCAGTTGACTTGGTTTAAACTCAGATCTCTCTTTGGTAAAGATTTAATCTCTTGAATTACACAAATTCTTCAACCCAAATTATAAAGTAAAAGAAATGTATGAATGCAGTTGGCATGCAGGTAGAAAATAAACTTCAATTTCTTTGAAATATTTATTTATAGTAAACATTCAATATGTTTTCTTGGTAGGTTTAGAACTAATAGAAAACAGTAGCAAAAGTTGGTCAATTAGTAAAATTAAAAATAGTTTATGTGAGTTAGAAATTTGGAGAAAATTAGGGCAAGAAGATTAAGATGCCCAACATGAAGCAACTAGAGTGTATTTCCCCTACTGAACAAATTGAATTAGAAATAATTTCCTCAGCACCCAGAGAGGAACAGAATCAGTAGTATGTCCTATAACTCAAGAAAGTATTAATAAAGAAGATAAAAATTTATCAACCTGGGCTGGAATTAGCCAGACTCTCGCCTAGATCACCACATACCACCAGCAGCCTCTGGACACAGTAGGGAAGGTGAGTGAGAGGAATTCAAGAGTTCTGTGCTCCTCCTGTGAACTTGGAGGGCCTCTGAGTCTTGCAGGAATCCAGTAATAAATAGATAAATCCATCCATCCATCCATGCATCCATCCATCCATCCATCCATACATAAAGCCACCAGATAACAAGCATGATTAATTAATAGTATCTTACATATTATTACTAACTCTGAATGTAAATTATCTCAATGCTCCACTAAAAATGTAGAGACTGCCAGAATGAAAACAAACAAACAAGCAAACAACAACAACAACAACAAAAGAGACCCACTTAACTATAGACTCAAGGTAAAGGGGTGGGAAAAATATTCCATACAAATGGAAGCAAAATGTGAACAGGAGTAGCCATTCATGCCTGATATAACAGACTTAATAACAGTACAAAGGAGACAATGAAGGTTATTATAATATGATAAAGGGGTCAATCCAACCAGAAGACATAACAGTTTCAAAAATATATGCACCTAACACCAGAGCCCCTAGCTTTATAAAACAAATTATATATGTGACAGGGGGGTGGGGATTGTGGTGGGAGACTGCATCACTCCAATTGCAGAAATAGACAATCAAGGCAGAAAGGCAATGAAGAAATATTGGAATTAAATTGGAGCCTTGAGCAAATGAGACTAAGCAACATCTACAGAACATTCAGATATCAAACACCTTCTCAGATCTCAGTAGAATAAAACTAGAAATTAACTCCAAGAATTTGTAAAAGCAAATGAATACATGGAAGTTAAACAATCTGTTCCTGAATTATTCTTGGGTCAATAATAAAATCAAGATGGAAATTTAAAAAATTTCTCAAAATGAATGACAAAAATAAAGCAAGTTATCAAGTCCTCTGGGAAACAGTCAAAGTTGTGTTCAGTGAAAAGTTGATAGTGCTTAAGGCCTACATTAACAAGACTAAAAGATCACTTCACAGCAAGTTGGATGGATTTAGAGTCTATCATACTCAGTGATCTATCACAGAAACTAAGAACTGAATAACACATATTCTCATTCATAAGTGGACACTGATCATTTATCAAATACTACAAGAAAGGCATAAGCAGTAGTGGGACACTGCCAGGGAAAGAAGGGAAAGGGAGGGGCACATAATGTCAACAAGGGCACCTGATCCTAAACCAGGCAAAGTGAGAACCAATGGGAGGTCCAAACTTCACTTAAACATAGTTAGGGTTAGGGTTAGTGTTAGTGTTAGGGTTAAGGTTAAAAGAGGACTGCATTAAAAGTCTCTCAAAAAAAAAAAAATCCAGGAACAAATGGACTCACAGCTGAATTCTACCAGATCTTCAAGGAAAACTAGTTTAAATTATACTGAAGTTATTCCCTAAGATCGAAGAGAAGGGAATTATTCCCAACTCATTCTACGAAGTCAGCATCACTCTGATAACAAAGCCAGAAAAGAAATAGCAAAAAATGAAAACTACAAACCAATATCCCTTATGATCACAGAGGTGAAAATTAGCCCCAAAATATATTAGCAAATCAATGTTAACAGCACATTAAAAAAAAAAAAATACACCACTTCCAAGTAGTTTTTATCCCAGAGATTGCAAGAGTGGTTCAACATATGCATGTCAACAAACACGATCTACTACATATAGAATTAAAAACAAAAATCATATGATCATTTCAATAGTTGTAGAAAATAAGCATTTAATAAAAATCCAGCATCACTTCTGATAAAAACCCTTAGTAAAGTAAGCATAGAGGGAATATTCCCCAAAACAATGAAAAGCCATATATGACAAACACACAGCCATTGTTATTCTAAATGGAGAATAGTTGAACACATTCCCCTAAGAATGGGAATAAAGCAAGGGTGCCCCCTTTCACCACTCTGAAATATAGTTCTGGAAGTCTTAGCCAGAGAATTCAGACAAGAAAAAGAAATAAAGGGAAATTTGAAAAGAATAAATCAAACTACCTTTGTATGCCAACAGTATGATATTAAACCTAGACAATCCTAAAGACTCCCCTTAAAGACTCCTGGACTTGATAAGTGAATTAGGTAAAGTTTCAAGATATAAAATCAACACATAAAAATCAGTAGCACTGCTATACACCAATAGTGACCAAACTGAGAATCAAATCAAGTACTCAATTCCATTTACAGTAGCAGCCAAAAAGCTAAAATACCTAAGAATATATTTAACCAAGGAGGTGAAAGATTTCTACAAAGAGATCTACAAAGCTTTGATTTTAAAAAGTTTTAGAGTACATAAACAAATTGGGAAACATCTCATGCTCATGGAATGGAAGAATCAACATTGTTAAAATGACCATATTACTCAAAGTAATCTACAGATCCAATGAGATCCCTCTCAAAATATCAATGTATTTTTTCACATAATTAGAAAAAAAAATACTAAAATTTATATGGAACCAAATAAGAGCCAGAATAGTCAAAATAATTCTAAGCAAAAAGAACAAAGCTGGAGGCATCACATGACCTAACTTCAAATTATACTACATGACTGTAGTAACCAAAACAGCATAGTACTGGTACAAAAGCAGATACATGGACCAATGGAACAGAATAGGGAATTCAGAAATAAACCCATACACCTACAACCAACTGATCTTTGACAAAGCAGTCAAAACATATACTGGGGAAAGGACATTTGGAGAAGACCCCCTTTTCAACAAATGATGTTGTTGGAAAAATTGGATAGCTGCATGCAGAAAAATGAAACTTGGTTCCTATCTCTCCTTATATACAAAAATTAACTCAGGATGGATTAAAGACTTAAATGTCAGTTCCAAAACCATATAATCCTCGAAGAAAACATGGGAAAAACTTTATGGACATAGGCTCAGACAAAGAATTTATGGCTAAAGCCCCAAAAGCAAAGACAATAAAACAAAAATTAATTAGTGGGACTTAATTGAATTAAAAAGCACAGCAGAAGAAATAATCTACAGAGAAAATAGGCAACGTACAGAATGGGAGAAATTATTAACAAAATATACACCTGACAAAGGACTAATATCCAGAATATACAAAGAGCTCAAACAAATCATCAAGGAAAAAAAAAATAACCCTATTAAAAAGTGGGCAAACAATGTGAACAGATTTCTCTCAAAAGAAGATAAAAAATAGCTAACAAACATATATATATATGCTAACATACATATATATATGTATATATATATATATATATATACATACAAAGCTCAACAGTGCTCATCATCAGGGAAATACAAGTAAAACCACAATGAGAAACCACCGTACACCTGTCAGAATGGCCATCATTAAAAAAATAAAAAAACAATAGATGCTGGTGTAGAAGTAGAGAAAAAGGAGTGTGTATACACTATTGGGAGTGTAAATATGTACAATCTCTGTGGAAATTCATATAAAGTTTTCTCAAATAACTAAAAGTAAATCTACTATATGAACTAGCAGTCCCACTACTATGTATCTGCCCAAAGGATGAGAAGTTGTTATGTAAAAAAGACACCTGCACGTGCGTGTTCATTGCAGCACAATTCACAATTGCAGAGATGTAGAATCAACTTAAATGCCTACCAACTAATTAGTAGATAATGAATATGTGGTATATAAACACTAGGGAATGCTATTCCGCTATCAAAAATAATGAAATACTGTCTTTTGCAGCAACTTGGATGGAATTGCAGAACATCATCTTAAGTGAACTAACTAAAGAACAGAAAACCAAACAACGTATATTCTCAATTATAAGTGGGAGCTAAACTAAGGATCTGCAAAGGCATAGAGAATGATACAATCGACATTGGAGACTCAGAAGGGGAAGTGGGGAAAGAGATGGAAGGACAAAAAAATCATCTATCAGGTGTGATGTGCACAGGTGGGGGTGGTGGGTACACTTAAAATCTGGACTTTTTTGCCACTATACAATACAACTATGTAACCCAAAACTATGTGTATGCTCTAAAGCTATTGAAATAAAGAAAAATAAAACTCAAAATTGTGGGAAAAATTGCAGTAATGGTTTAGGATTAAAAGTGTTTCACTTAAGCATTTTGTTTTGCTGTATGCTGTCAATCTATTAACCATAAGTGAAACTTAATTTATTTATTTCAAAGACGTATATTAATAGCCTTTCTTTTATTGTTGTTGCTACATTATAATAGTTATCATTTGTTGATTCTGAACTCACATTTTATTATACTATAGTATACCGATAGATCATAGGGAGGTTAATGTCCATATTATATTTACCCTCTTTATAATGTTTATCTTTTTAAACATATGTTGCCACATTTATGCAAACTCACTTAAAAACTAGAAAATTTAACTGATATTTAAATGGAAAAAAGTGAATGCATTTTAATCTAAGAAATCTTTAAAACCAAGTATAGAAAACAAGTAGATTAATGGAAAAGCCTCTTATCGTTTCTTTCTTTTAAGAAATTAAATAGTAATTTTTCTGGATATAATATAGTCAGCTTCCAAAAATCTACACTATTCGTTTATAGGGAATATTGTAAAGATCCCAAACATTAAATTAAGCTTAAAAGCAATACATTGAACTAAGTGGAACATAGTATTTATTTTTTAGGTCACTAAATGATATTAAGATTTCAGATCAATTTTCTGTTTTTGGCCTGGGAGATAGAAAAAATTAACTAAAGCCAGGGACCCATCATTATTCTCCTTAAAAATATAACATGGCATAGAGTTATCATACTTTCCAACTATGTAGAATGAGAGTCTCGTACTTCTGGAACTCCTCACCATTTCCATTTTCCCAGTAGCTGATGCAAGCATACAGATCAAATTCATAATTATAGTATAGAACCATTTCAAAGACAAGTATCTTTCATGTATTTTAAATAATTATGTTGAAAACTTTTTTATATAACATGTTTAAACTTTTACTCAGATCTAGTATACTTGTTGAAAAACACAGAAATTATGTGTATAGACCAATGAATTTCTGCAAATTGAACATAATTCATGTAGCCAGTCCCAGATTTAAAAAAAAAAAGCATAATAAAATACCTAAAAACAAATAAAATATAGACTGTCATTATCATCAGAAGAGCCATGATGCCACTCCCTAGTTACAAATTTCTCCCAAAGGTAACCATCATCTTAACATTTTATACAGGATTTGTTTTCTTGTGTCTAACTTTTATGTAAATTGAAATACACAGTTTTTTCTTTGTGTTCTTTCATCCTCATTTTGCTCTTAAAGTTCACTCATGTTGTTGTGTCTTGACTATATAGTTTTTCAGTCACTGGTAATTCAGATAAATTGTGAATGGCATTCTATTGTGTGATTATACCACAATTTATCTCCTCTATCACTGAAGGACATTTAATTAGGTACAGAGGTTAGGCTATTAATAATATTGAGTTTGTGAAGTCTCTTGTGCCTAATTTTTGGTGACATTTTTGTTAAGTACATACCTGGGTATAGAATTTCTGGATTACAGAGATTATATACAGTCAATTTTTTTTAAATGTTACTAATTATTTTTCCAAAATGGCTGCCAGTTTACATTCCTTCAGCAGTTTATCTGAGTGTCATTTGTTCCACATCATCTCAACTTGATATTCCTACTCTTTTAGTAGGAATTCCATAATGAAAAATAACGTTTATTCTTTCCATTAAGATATTCTATTCTGTCTTTTGAAATATCTCTTTAGATATTTTGTCTATTGTTCTATTGGGTTGCCTGTGTTGTTTTTAGCTGGATCTGTAGTAGTTTTCTTTTATACATTTACATTTTTTAAATTCTATTGTTCTTTATCTTTTTTAGCTATATCTATAGTCGTTTTTTATATATTTCCTTGTCAGATGCACTGGCTACAAATCTCATCTTCCATAGTCACTTGCCTCTTTATTTTCTTAATGGTGTTTTTTGACAGTTTAATTTGTTATTTTTAAGATCTTTCTGAGTAGTATTTTCAGTATCCTATAAAATAATCTTTACTTTCTTTGTGATCATGTGTTTTTTCTTGTGCTTTCTTTTTAAAGTTTTATTATTTTATTTTTACACTAAAATCTACAATTTATCTTGAATCATCTTTGTTTATCTTATTAGGCATGATTAAAGATTTTTTTTAAAATGTGAAAATATCTTTGTCTTGCCCTCTTACCAAAATGTCAATCCATTCCACATTACATTGCATGGTCACTTTGATCAGGAATTCCATAATCCCTTTTAACTTAATATATACTGAACTTCTGAAGTGAATAATTCCCCATTCTAGATGCTTGAGAGGGAAGTTATAAAGACAAAATAATAATAAAATTAGTGAGGTTAAAGTCATATTAGTAAGTAAATGTAATATATGACAGACTAATGCTGTATCGGAATAATTGCAAAAGTGCTAAAGAAATGCTGCATTCATTTCTAGTAGATAAAAAAAGTCTTTACAGAAGTCACCAATATATAAGAATGAGGGAAATGCATGAAACTACTACTTGCCTATGATACTAAATCCCATGGTACATTGCTTAGGATGCATGTATAGCAACAAGTGGAAACGCCATTGGAAATGAAAGATTGGAGTGTCACTATAATGTTAAATCTCTTGGACTAATTTTTCTAAGCTATATTTAAACATTTTTATTGATTAACATAATGACAACTGTGTTTCAGAAGTGATTATAGTGAATAGTAGATTTCTAAGAGAATACTATAGAAGCGAAGTGGTCCAAGTCTGGGCACAGTGAATCATGTTTGTGATCCCAGCACTTTGAGAGGCCACAGCAAGAGAATTGCTTAAGCCCAGAGGTCCGACACCAGTCTGAGCAATATATAGAGAGAGACCTTGTCACTCCAAAAAAAAAAAAAAAAAAGAGAACATGGTGGTGGCACATGCATGTTACCCCAGCTACTCAGGCGGTTCAGGTGGAGGGATCCCATGAGCTCAACATGTCAAAGCTGTGATAAGCCATGATTGTACCACTGCACTCCAGTTTCGGTGACAAAGAGACTCTGAATTTAAAAAAATAAAAAATAAAAATAAAGGGTGGCCGGCCTTGGTGGCTCAGCCTGTAATTCCAGCACTTTGGGTGGCTGAGGCGAGTGGATTGCCTGAGCCCGCGGGTTCGAGACCAGCCTGGGCAACTTGGCGAGACCTGTCTCTACAATAAATAAAAAAATTAGCCGGACGTGTTAGTGAGTGCCTGTAGTTCTGCCTACTTGGAAGGCTGAGGCGGAAGGATCGTTGGAGCCCAGCTGGTCAATACTGGGGTGGCCATGAGTGTGCCACTGCACTCCAGCCTGGGCGACAGAGTGAGACTCCAACTGAAAAAAGAAAAAGAAAAAGAAACAAAGTGACCTGATCTTCTAATTGGCCATGCCACAGGAGCACAATATAAAAGGAAAGACAAATGTTTGAAACATTTTAGGGTCTTGAGGACTGCTGACTGGTCAGTTGTAAGAATGAAAGTCATAGCATTTCTGGCTTGGGCAGTCAGTTGAGTCCATGTTAACAGATAGAAACTAACAGAAATTAACAAATAGAAACCACAGAAGTAAGAGAAATACAGAATCATGGAACAATGTGGGTAGGAAAACAATGAAGATCTCAGTATGACATGGTAGATATGAATCTCAATTTATAAGAGCCTATATTTAGAGTGGCAAAATTTGAAATCTTCAGAATTAAACTGCAAATTGCAATGAGTGCCCATGGTGTAAGAGTAAACATTTAAATTCAAAGAATAGTAAGGATTGATATTTAGGGAGCCCGTGATTATTCTATTTTTAGCAACTAAAGTTAAAAGTGGTTTGTTTCGCAGCAAGTTATAAACAGAACAGTAGTATATTGGTGTTTATTTATTAAATAAGGGGATGAAGGTGGGAGAGAGAGACAGAAAAATGGGAACAGAAACCATACCAGAGAGAAGGAGATAAGAAATAAAGGGTCAAAGTCATCTGCGGAGAGTTGGGGAGGGGACAGTTGTGGGTTCACAAGAGGAATTCCTGGAGATGCTATCTCACTTATTTTCCTGTCTGTTCAATGGTTATTTGGACAAAAGTGCATGAAACTTGTGGATGGGTCTCAACATGTTGAATTGGATGTGCTGTCATTTCAGTCTAATGGGAATTCCTCATGCTGATTCATAGCAGTGATGGAGCAGGTGCTGCTGCTATCTGCACATTAATGGATAAAAGCCTTTCTTCAATTTAGTTATGACCTTTCATTTCCATTATAGAATGGCACTTAATGCGCCTAAATTCTTTCTGCAAGTGGAAATAAGGCAAACTTAACCTTAAAAAAGTAGCTTTGGAAACAATAGTTATTTTAAGAGATATATAAAATTATTAAATATCAGGATAGTTATTTTATTCTTTTTTATCAGTAATTGTTTTATGCTGCTTATCACTGTTCTTTGCTCTTAATTCACAGTTCCTAATGCTATCAAGTGAGTAAATATTATGAAGTGGAAATTGAACTTGTGGCTTTCTTAAGAAATTTGAGGTAAAGGTTTGAAGAGATTTAAAAGGAAAACTGGCCTTTATCCAAGAGAGCCTTACATCTGAATCATCTTTGAAACCATAAATTTGTGAGGCATTATTCTGAAAACTACGTTTCTCTGACACAGATTGTTGAACATCATGGGAATGTATTTGTGTCTATATATAGCGCACTTAACACGGAGCTGTTTGTTTTCTTTATTTTATCCTTGTGTAATTTTAAAACAGGATATAAGATACATTACAAGTTTAAGGAAAAACGCAACAAAAAGCATAAAGTAGAAGTACTCGACTTTGTCTCCTCCCCTCCCCACCCCTCCCCTTCTCCTCCTCTCCTCCCTGCCTTCTCTCCTCTTTATTTCCTTCTCCTACCCTTCCCTTTTCTAATAACCCAATCCAAAAGCAACAAATGAAGCCAAGTAAAGTAAGCATTAGTGCAGGAGACTCTGGGGAACAGTGGTGGTTTAGAGTTGGGTGTCAGAGTCCAGGCCGGTGAAGGAAAGTATGTGCATTGTTGTGGGAAGGAAGACAGCTCTTCAGGAGGTGTCAGATCACAGATGGTGTGTGTAACACTTTCACACACTAGTGGAGAGTATTAGAGCCTGTGCAGTGTGAAAAGACATTCGCACAAGAACAGCTTCCCAGCATGAGAAGTTGAATCGTGAGTGGGATGGAAAGGAGGTTGATGAGGTGAAGAGAAGGGAAAGGAACAAGTTCAGCCCAAAGTGTAGAAGCCTGAGACGGGGAAGGGAGATGATCATAAATACATAGAAGTATTTTTTTTTAGTCTCAATTTATTCACTTATTTTTAAATTTTAAAGTTTTTATTTCAAAATCGTGGGGTACCATTCAGGGTTAGGTATACAAATATTCATTATGCAGGTACCCTTGTTGATGAGGTTGTCCCCCTTTCCCCAGGCAGATTCCCACTACTACCTATTCCACCTCCTCGCCCTCCCAACCTCCCATGGTTTCCCGCAAAAAGGAGGAAGTAGGGCAGAGGTTGGGGTTTAACTGGATACATGAGAGCATCACCTGAGAGGGCAGCTGGTTTGGCTTGTAGTAGACTGAGAGAACATCTGAGTGGTGAGGTGGCCCAGAGTGGGGAAGAACCCAAGTGAGGTGAGAAGGGTGTCCACCTCATGATGAGTTGGCCTTGTGCAGGGTGGTTGAGTTCAAGCCAAGCGAAGAGAGCTTCCGCGGAGTGACAAAATGTCCTGGCTTGTGGTGTCATAAACTTTCAAAGAGCTTAAAGAACATTAGTGCAGAGTATCATAGCTTATGCAGGAAGGCAAGTTGGCTTGTTGTGCCGGAAATAGATTAAATTGGGATAAGAAGAAAAATGGCACAAGAAAGATGGCCGGTTTCAGGTGTTGGAGACTGAAAGTAATAATAAGGACATTCATTCAGTGAGGTAGCCAAGTGCAAAGAGTCAGAACTCAAGTGAAGTGAGAAGGGTATTCACATGAGTGCTGTGAGGGGAGTGTCTGTGCAGGAGGGTGGACGGAGCAGTGTGCTGAAGCACAGTGGGAGAGAGGTGGGTATCTGAGTAGGAAAGGTGGTGGCAGAGTAAATGGCAGACTAGGATATCTTCAGCGTTCTTGATCAAATAAATAAATATATCAAAAATATCCATTCTTTGTGGGAGAATAAAATTAGAGGTAGAAAATACATGAAAACTACAATTAATCATATGGTATTGGATTAAATGGTGTGAACTCATTCTTTCCAGATTAATATTAATGGACACATGCATCCATGTATACATGGATACATGTAAAGATACACAGATGAACATGTACACAAATAGATATATAGAGGCAGAATTAGATACAGATATAAACATCAATAGTGATTTTCATTCTCTGGGACTGTTTTCCAAGAGACCTTGAGGGTAATTATACCTCAAAAGCAGTGAGGATAAATAATGCTCACAACTTGGTTCTTGGTTTCTACATACCAGCCTTCACTAAAAGGTACCAGGACTCCTTGGAGAAGTAGCTGGTTTCTTTTGCTAGTTTGGAGAAAGGGCAAAAGGAACTGGGGCATTTTGTCAAGGGACAAAGTAAAGTTCTCCAATAATGTAGTGATCATGTCATAAGAAAATAGAAACCCACATGAAAATAGAAACCACTGATGATATATGGAAAAATTTGAATGTTAACATAAATACTGATAATAACTAATTACTGATTTTATTAACTTGAATAAAATAGGACTCCATGATTTTATACTGATATGAATATATAAATGAATAAGTTAAAATTTTGTTGAGGAATAAGACATTCAAATGGCTTCCCGGTAGCTTTTATAAAATACTTGGTAACTACAAAGGGAAAAAAGTGTGACTTTACAGAGAAGAATTCTGACAGATAGAAACTGAATTAAGTGATCTAAGGGCATATCATCAGTAATGGGAAAGTTGAACCTGTGCCACCTGAGAAGATAAAATGAGAAGACCTTTCTGCCAAAAAATGTATAACCCAAATCTAAATATGGGGAGACATCAGACAAACCCAAATCAAGGGACACTCTACAAAATGACTGGCCTACAGTTTTCTTTTCTTTTTTTTTTTTGAGTTGGAGTCTCACTGTCGCCCAGACTGGAGTGCAGTGGCCGCTCCCGGCCACCACAGCCTCGACCTGCTGGGCTCTGGTGATCCTTCCTTCTCAGCCTTCCGAGTAGCCGGAATTACAGGCATGCGCTACCACACCCGGCTGATTTTTGATTTATTGTAGAGCTGAGGTCTCACCAAGTTGCCCAGGCGGGTCTCGAACCCGTGGGCTCAGGCAATCCACTCACCTCAGCCTCCCAAAGCGCGGGATTACAGGCTGAGCCACCAAGCCCGGCTGACCTACAGTTTTCAAAAGTGTCAAGGCTTTTGAAATCGGGGAAAATATGTAAAACTGTTCCTGTTGATGAGGTGTAAATGTGACTAAATGCAACACACATGACTCTAAGCTGGATTCTTGCTATGGAGGACATTATTGGCACAATTAGAGATACTTCAATGTGGTTTTGGGATTAGGTGTGAGAAAGAAAGACAGATTCTTGGCACTCCAAACTCACTATGCAAAAGGGAAAGTGAAGCTTGGAGGCTGAATCATGCAAGGAAAACAACAACAACAACAACAAAAAACCCTGCTTTTCTTTTGTTCCCTAACAGATATCTGTAATTTTGCATGCTTATTTTATCTTATGTAAAATATAGATTTACTGGGTGGATGGGAATTAATAATTGACTTCTCTTCTGTCCCCTCTTTTCACCTGTAAAATGTAGATTCACTGAGTGCTAATCAATGTTTCTCAAGGCTGTAACCACTTGCCAGATTGCCCACCTTCTCGTTGGTCTTTTTCCTTTCTCCTTCTCGTCCTGCTTGTGTTTTCTCCTTTAAATATTAAAGTTGCCACAACACTCCTTGGAAAAAGTACAGGTCACAGATCTTACCATGACTTGTATTTCTATTTTCTGGGCATGTCCTCAATGTTGGCAAAATAAACCTCAACTTGATTGAGATCTGCCTCTGTCATTTTTTTGGCTTACAGGTGTTAGTAATGTATAAACAATAATTTTCTGATTTTGACTTCTGAATTCTAGTCATGTAGGAGAATATGCTAGTTTTAGGAAATACACATTGAAGAAACCAAGGGAGATACAGCATCATGTCAGCAACTTATTTGCAAATGATTCACAAGGAAAAATATCCATTGTATTGCATTCAACGTGCTGGTAATTTGGAGATTGTTCCACAATATAGCAAATGAAAAGTAGGTGAGAAAGCAGAAGGGAAACAAGGAATAAAATGCTGTGCTAAGAACGGAGATATTTTAAAAATGAATTAGGTAATATGGGAAAATCTCACATATGGTATTATTTTTAGCCAGAACAGAAGATAGGCCTTATTGTTTTAAGTATACTCTAACATTTTTCCAATTCTCCCACATTTGGTTTTGTGTTTCACAATAGTGATATAACTTTATGTGAACAAATAATTTCAAATTCACTATTCAGGAAATTTCTAAACAATGTCGATCCAATATCTAGACATATAATTTGTTTGGGCTCTTTTGAGATGCATTAAAGGAATACTGATAGGTTTTAAAAAATAATCTTTATGTTTCTGAGTCAATAAGTTAGTTAATGCCTCAAAAATATGATTTTAGTATTGCGATGGTCTCTATTCATTATATGTTGTAATACAATATAAAGTTTTTGATCATTATCCCACATTCTTGTCACAAGGCTATTAAAACTCTTAGAATTTTCTTAGTGATAGGAGTGTCTTTGTTTTCATTATGAGCCCCTTTTGATCTGAGTTTACACTGATGAAATGACTTAGGGGTCCCTTAGCCTCTGGATGGGGATGGTAACAAAAATCACCAAGTTATTAGAGGGATTTAAACTTTGATTTCTAGGAAGAGGTTAGGGAGATGGAGATTAAACACTATAAACACTCTTGAACAACAAGATTTTCAGAGCTTCTGGATTGATGAATGCATGGAGACACTGAGACTGTGGTATACCTGGAGAGGACATGAAATCTTCACAGTCTTCTGTCCACAGCCTTATGCATTGCTTCATCTGGTTGTTTACCTATATCTTTCACCTATATCTTTTATAATAACCTTTATAATAAGCCAATAACACCAGTAATGCACTTCTCTGGGTTTTGTAAGCTCACCTAGCATATTATCACACCAGAGAAAGGGATTGTGAGCCCTAATTATAGTTAGTGGGTCACAAGTACAGGTCACAACTGGGCTTGGGATTATCATCTGAAGGGGTGGCAGTCCTGTGGAACTTAGTCCTTAACCTGTGGAATATCATGCTATCTTCCGGTAGATAGTGTCGGAAGTGAATTGAATTATAGGACACCCAGATGGTATCCAGAGAGTCAGACAATTGTTAGCTGTGGAAAAAACAAACAAACAACCCCCCCCCCCACACACACACTATTTGGTGACTAGAAGTGAGTGTTCTGCAAGTATTAAGAGTAGTAAAAGAGAAAAAGAAAAAAAAAAATTTTCAGAATGTCCCTATATAGTCCCTAAGGCCAAAGAATAAGATTTGTTTTGGGTATTGTGCGTTCCTTTCATTAAAAGACTATGATTTATCTACAATAAGAATAAGTGTGATAATACCACATAAAATATAATGCAGTTGTGAATGCAGATGGACAAAGTTTGCATCTAAGCACATTTTATTTCTGAAAATTCTTCCTTTTGACAAATATCTTATTCCTTCATATATAAGAATGAACATATGCAACTTGCAAAATTGTAATAATAATTAGCTATGAATATATATATAACTATATATAGTTTTATATATATTCATATATACGAGGTTTGTGGGTATATACATATGTATGGAGTTATAATACAGATATATTTATATATAAAATATGGAATATATATGAAGATATATATATTCCAACATGTAATTATATTTATATATCTCCATCCCCTGGCACATCACAGGCTCTCTATAACTCATATTTAATTGTTGCTATTTTAAAAGACTTGAATTCCTAAAAATGTTGAATGAGGTTACATAGCAAACAATTCTGAGACATTTTCAAATTATAAAAGTTATTAAAACGTCTTTCTGAAGTCGTGTACAGGAAGGTGTGATTGGAATTACTAATAGAGTACTCCCAGTGAGCTGTTCCTCACGTTTTCCTAGGGATAGATGAACTACATTAGTTGGCTTGTCCAAAATCGATAGAATAGCTCTCAGATCTCTGCTGCTTGTCATGTAGATATCTTCTAAAAGTCATTTTTGATTTGCACATAAAGAAGTGGTCAGAGTTGTGGATTCTGTGGATAAACCTAATATTGACATTTATTTGGATGTATCGTTATCTCTAAATATTCATGCCAGGAAAATATGTTTTGCTAGTAGGTAGCAAAGAAGTCAACATCTTAAAAATCAACTCATACTTTAAGTTCAACACAGAAGTTTCTTTTGAAAAAAAACTCTTTATGTAAACTCAACAATAATGCCCTAAAGTATATGCTGTATGCCATGAATCTAGGTTTTATATATGGTGTTTATATAAAGTGATGCAAACCAGGATCTATTATTCTTATGAAAAGCATTTATTCTGGGGAAAGATACAATTAAATGCTAACTAACTTATTCTTTTTTTCTATTACTGTATAACACAGTTATGAATTTGAAAACAAACAATCATGTTCTTCTTTTCATTCGTGTCTTGTTCATGTATGAACATGATCATCTGTTTTTTTATATGCCAACAAAATACTGGGGCTTAGGTTTTAATGATGCATAATGTCCCTGCCTTTGGAAATCTGCTATGTCCTGGACAGTCTATCAGAGACCTCAGCACTGACCAATGGTATAGATAGAGGCTTCCAGGCGGGGGGATGGCCCTGATATTTCTCCTGGGAGAACTGGTAAGAATCATGTAAAAAGGGGAGTGGTGAGTAGGGAGATCCATTGAGAGGTAACATCAAGAGTAAAAGCGCAAAATTAAGAGGGTATCACACATTCAGGCAATAAGAAGTAGTTCATTTTTGTTGAATTATGGAAAGACAAGGGGTGATAGAAGGGGAGTCTGAAGTGTTATTAGGCAAAACCAGCTCATTACAGATATTTTATGCCAGGTTAATTATGATGGCCTCATAATTTTTCATTCAAACAAGGACACATATTGAGGATAAACAGGGACACAATCATGGATGCTGTCAAGATAAGCTTACATCAAGCCTGTCTTAAAAAAAATCTGGGCAATGATCTACTAAGAAATTTAGGCTGTATTCTCTTGTGAAATGTTCAAGAAGTTTTAATTTGGGATCAGATTTTTTTTAAGGGTACCTTGTCTACTTTTGAGCAATAACTATGCTGGATAGTGTATACATGGCTCTTGAAACTCTTAACAAAGTTGCAATAAACTAGAAAACATCTGGAGCAATTTTACGTAAGCAAATTCTCCATCATATAAAAGACTGATTAGACTTGTGCTTTCAAATAGAAGAAAGTGGGGTACATGGAGAAACTATGTTGCCTTTCAGGGTATTAGGGAGCCATTGGGGAAATTACTCCATTGAAAGAGTTAATGCAGCTTTCAAACATGCTTAAAAGGAATGTTTTGGATTGTTAGACACTGAGAAAATCTGGCTTAATATTACTGTATCTGAAAAATCCTCAGACCTTAGAAATTGAAATCATATGAGTGAAATTGTAGAGCCCCTTGGTGTATACTTGAAATGTCCTATCATCACTTTATATTTTATTCTGTTTTGCCTGGTTAGCACTGAAAATTCACAAAAGGCAAACCATAAAGTCAGCTCTTCCTAAGTTTCTGCCAATATCAACTGCAAACAGTTTCGGGGTTTTATTTTTAAGGGAAAGAGATAATTTGACTTGCAATTTTGCAATGGCAGCTTTGTAGTGCTCCACATAGTCTGTTTTATATACACTGGTGAATCTTGATTTTAACTTTCAGCAGTTAAACAGCTTGTGGGTCTTTCAGTGGCATTCTATGGGAAGTCAGAGAATTGAGTATGATTTTACCACTTATTCTACAGACACATTCATTCTGGTTTTCGGATTAAGTTTGTACATTGGCTGGATTTCTAGCCAGACACTATTTTCACAAAGAAGGTTGACAGATTTGCTAGATGCATGATCAGTTGGTATCTCATAGACATGCCGTCTTCTATTTCACATATCAAGAATTGTCAGGAGGGAAATTTCTCCAAAGGCTCTAAGAGAAGAGACACAGCTAGTGATCCAGAGATCTGTTTCCCTAATGCAAGTGTAAAACGATTTGAAGAAGCTCCTTCAGATGTACGTCTTTAAAAAACCACGCAGCCGATAGCTGCCATTAGAGGCTGTTACAGAGACCTCATTATGACTCTCAGGAGGAACTCCTGAAGAATTTCTGGAAAGTTCTTCTGAGATCTGTGACCCCAGCAAGCGATGCTACTGACAGATGCTGGGAACTACCATGAGTAACAGAAGGAACCAGTGAGAGGTGTTGGGAATAGCCACAGAGCACAACGGACGTTTTCCTGGAAGTGAATAAAGGGGCTGACAAAAGCTACTGTCACTGGAAGGAGAAATCTAAGAAATCAACTCCTTAAGGAGCAATTTTGGTCAAATAATTCATAGGTTCTTATAGGGTATGAGGCAAGAAACTGTTGTTAGGAACATTGAAAAAGATAAAGTCAACTGATTCCTTAAGAAGCATGAGATCCAGGTAAAGATGGAAGAACCATAAATTACGTATAATTATTACAATCAAAATTATTGCTCAGTTCAGAAAAACTGTTCCATTTTGGCCTTGTTCAATCTGATTAATTATTTATGTGAAATCATAAGAAATTTGCATATAAAGAAAATAAGTCATTATGTAAATAGTGATTTCTATTTAAAACATTATTTATTTATTTAAATAGGTCATTAACATTTATATTTATGTATTACTTAAAGTAAATTTATTTAAATAATTATTGTTTATTCAAATGATCACTAGAAATTTGCATATGAAGGAAATAAGTCATTTAAAAATAGTATCTCATCTTAAATTTCCAAATAAATAGCTCTAATAATTTCAAACATATCAGTCCTTAAATTTAATTTAAAATTATAGCAACTAATATAAATATAATTCTAAAATCTTTTCTTAAATCATGACCTTTGTACTCCTATTATTTGTACCTAAAGTATTCTTTTTTTATACTCTTTGGTTAATTTTTAGTATCTTTCATATCTTCTTAAATAGCACAATTCAGTGTAGTTTTCCCCACCACAATTCTTTCTCAGCACCCTTTTATTCCTCCTCAGAGCACATATTAAATATATGTAGTTATGTACTTATTTATATTTGCTTTCCCTGAATTGTTAGCTGTATATGACCAGGCATATACCTTTTTTGTTTGACTGGATTTGCTCAACGCCAAACATAATGTTTGCCACAAACTTGGTGCTTAGTAAACGTTGATTTAACATATGAATAAAATATGTTAACAAAGATGTCACAGAAATTAATACCATCTTCAAAATTTTAGGAAAAAATATATTTGAATGGTAAGGATATAATGCTAGTTGGTCAAATTGAAACTTTTTTGTTGTTGTTTGAGTTGGAGTCTTACTCTATCACCTAGGCTGGTGTGCAGTGGCACCCTCATGGCAAACGCAGCCTCAACCTACTGAGCTCAGGCGATCCTTCCCGCCTCAGCCTTCCAAGTAGATGGAACTACAGGCACGTGCTACCATACCCAGGTAATTTTTTGATTTATTGTAGAGACGAGGTCTTGCCAAGTTGCCCAGGAGGGTCTCGACTCCCTGGGTTCAGGCAATCCTCTAGCCTCAGCCTCCCAAAGTGCTGGGATTACAGGCTTGAGCCACTGTGCCCAGCCAAATTGAACATTTTAGATCAAATGACTATGAGGAGGTAAATCATGTTAACAAACAGTCCTAGTCTCCCCTTCCCTCTCATTCTGTCCTCAAGTCCACTATTTCACTAGTGGTTTGGCATTCAAGAGACTTACAATGGAAAGGAAGACATGGGTTAATAACTGGGATGTACCCACGGATTAAGCTTGATCTTAATGAAAATATATGCCTCCAATAGAAATGAACTCTTTGACATCAAACTGTTCTTGTATTATAATTTCTTTATTCTAGCTAAGGAAGAGACAGTTGGAAGTCATCAAACTTAAAATTTTCATTTTATTAAAATTATTTATTTAAAAAATAAGTTGATTTGATTTAATTTAGAATTTAATATAAATTTTAATTTTTAAAATTTTACTAAGATATTTCTAAAAAGACCTGTCTTGGAACAGGGTAAGAAAAAACATAGCGTAGAAATCACTTGTACTAAAACACTGGGAATGGTGAAGTTTTTCTATTCACAAGTGTTTGCATTTTCTTATTTTTATTTGCCCACAACTTTTCTCAGAAGAGCTTTGGGATTGAAACACTGAGTTATATTTGTGAACAGACATTGAACAGTTGAGTTATTACTGAGAAAATATGATTACATTGAAGCCGCAGAAAATACATAGAACTGTATAAAAATGAGTCTTTACGTTGATGTATTGGGGACGAATCTGTGCCTGAAACCTGATCACAAAACAGTAAAGGTTAAGGAGAAATAAAAGAGTGGTTTTCCAATTTTGTATTATTTTTATTCCAAGCTACAGCTATTGGTTCAGTTATATGTGAAAACTCATAAAAGTAGAGACGCTTGTGTAAACCAACCTCATTTTGATTCTTCCTCTCACAATTTTATGCCATTTATTATACATTTGTCATTCAAACAAGCTCACCAGTTAACTAAAAACTGGCAAAAAACACATACAAGAAGATTTTCTTAAGGTAAAAGAAAAAGACTCAACCATTTCTAATAATCTTTATCTCATATTTTTCTAATTATATATATAAACTGGAATAGAGAAATAATTCTAAATTATTTTGCATTTGTTCATAAGTGTAAATGTTTATATAAATATAAATGAGGTCACTGAAGAGGTACTTAATAAATCTGAAATTACTGAGGCATCTCAAATTATTAGAACCAATGTTCAAAATTATCTCATACACTAATGATCAAATTTTACACATTTTTAAAATCTACTGATAATATGGAATTATAAACATACAATTTTAAATATGGCACAACTTTTAGGTAGTCTTATAAGTTAGCAATAATCCAGAAGAAAAAGATCTGTGTTTATAAGTGGTTGCAAGATTAATATAAGGCAAAGGTGTCATGAAAGTTGCAGACCAGATATACAATTAAGTTGCTTTAATAGAAGTGTAATGTTGAAAGTATTGAAGATAAAATTCCCATTATGTTAAGTACCAACCAGCATACATCTACAATACTATGATTAATTTGGTATTTTATATCTTTAAAAATTATACTGAATTAAAATAACAGTGATATGGATAGTAAGGGGTTAACATAATTGGAGGGATTCTATTAGCTTTTAGAAGAGTACAATTAAGTAGGAATGACAATTTTTATGTATTTGAGGGGCTGTCATATAAAAGTCTGTGGCAATTCATTATCTATTTCTCTCCAAAACATTATAAGAATGGGCATATAAAAATAATTAGAAAGGACAATTTGACTCGATTTAGAAAAAAAATTATAGGTAGTATCTCAATGTGATTTTGATTTGCATTTCTATGATGACTAGTGAAGCTGAGCATTTTTTCATGTGTCTGTTGGCTGCTCATATGACTTCTTTTGACAAGTGTCTATTCATGTCCTTTGCCCACTTTTTAATGGGACTGTTTGCTTTTTTTTTTCTTTCGGCACATTCAACTTGCTTGCAGATCCTGGATGTTAGGCCTTTGTCAATTATACAGTTAGCAAATATTTTTTTCCCATTCTGTGGGCTGTCTTCCCACTTTCTTGATGGTTTCTTTTGCTTTGCAGAAGCTTTTCAGTTTGATAAGGTCCCACTTGTCTATCTTATCTTTTATGGCACAGGTTTTGGGGATTTTGACTAGGAATTGGTTGTCTATTTCAATTTTCATAAGGGTGTTTCCTGCGTTTTCTAAGATTCTTAACATTTGAGGTTTTACGTTTAGGTCATTGATCCATTTAGACTTGATTTTCGTGTATGGTGATATGCAGGTGTCCTGTTTCATTCTTCTGCATGTGTTTAGCCAGTTTTCCCAGCACCATTTACTGGATAGGTTCCTCTTTCCACAGTGATTATTGTTGGAAACAGTAAGAAGCAAATCATTCTATAAAAAAGATACCTGCACACGTATGTTTGCTATTCGCAATAGCAAAAACACGGGACCAACCATGTTGCCTATCGAAGCTGGACTGGATAAAGAAAATGTGGTACATATACACAAATGGAAAATTATGCAACCATTAAGAAGGACAAATATATGGACTTCGCAGCAACTTGGATAGATTTGGAGTCGCTCATACTCAGTGATCTATCATAGAAACAAAGAACAGAGTACCATATGTTCTCACTCATAAGCAGACCTTGAACAACTATAATACTATAAGAAAGTGTTTGGCAGTAGTGGGAAACTGTGAGGGGAGGGGGGGTGGGATAGACAGTTGAGGGAAACTGCTAGGGGAGTAAGGAGCACACCTCATCAACAAGGGTACCTGCATAATCAATGTTTATATACCTAACCCTGTATTGTACCCCACATCTTTATAATAATAAAAAGAAAAAGAAAAAAGAATGGCCATCATTAATAAAACAATAGATGCTGGTGAAGATATGGAGACAAGGAAATGCTTCTACATTGTTAGTGGAAATGCAAACTAGTTCAACCTCTATGGAAAACAGTGTGGTGATTACTAAAAGAACTAGAAATTGACCTTCCATAAGACCCTAAAATCCACCTTCTGGGACTATAACCAGAGAAACTTAAATCGTGCTACAAAAAACGTGCACAAGCATGTTTATTGCAACAAAAACATGGAACCAACCATGCTGCCATTGAAAGTAGACTGGATAAAAAATAAAATTTGGTATATATAAACAATAGAGTATTACACAGTCATAAAGAAGAACAAAATTATGGACTTCACAGCAAGCTTGGATGGATTTAGAGCCTATCATACTCAGTGTTCTATCACAGAAACAAAGAACTGAGTACCACATGTTCCCACTCATAAACAGACCCTAAATATTTACCAATACAATAAGAAAGGATTGGCAGTAGTGGGGCACTGCCAGGGGAGGCAAGGGAGGCACACTTCATCAATAAGGGTACCTGATCTCATATCAGGCAAAGTGGGGACCAAATTTTACCTGTACAATGACCACTTATATTCCTAATTCTGAATTGTATCCCACGTCTTTAAAATTAAAAAAAGACAAAAAAGTTAAAACTTACAATAGAATGTTTAACTCCTTTAGCCCAGTTACGTGTCTTTTTTTTTTTTTTTAAGTGAGAAAGCAGAATTTATTGAGAGAACAGGAAAGCTCCCACAGTGGGAGGGGACCTGAAGGGGTTGCCCCCAGATACATGTCTTAACACAACATTATGTGTGTTTAGTACTTGGCATAATCCCCCTCACATAAAATGAGATTCAAAAATTAATGTTGAATTAATATATGTATTAACAGACAACGCTGACCAATAATGAAATAATCAACAGTGCAAGGAAGTGAGATTTCTATTCTTAAGATTATTGAGGCAAAGGCTAAATGACCACCAAATTGAAATGCAATGCAAGTAGTGATGGTAAATTATGCTTAATTTTAATGTGTGCTTTCCAAAACAAATTTGAAATCCATCTTATGATCATACAGCATATCATGTTTAGAAGTATTTCTGTTAAGTGGAAGGCTGTCATGTTTTCTCCCCTGCATCTTAAAATAGGAAGACATATTGTTTAAGAGCACACATGTTGGCATGAAGTAAAGATGACTCCACATTTGATATACCACAAAAACATGTATAATCTGAGGCCTTGTTGTTTCAAATTGTCTATGTGAAAGAGGGCAGTATAGTCTGAATGAGAAAAAGGAAAAATGTAGTCAAAATACAAGAAAACCAAGGACTGCAAAAAAAAAAAATTAATTAGTGGGAGAAAATGTTGGATGTTATATTTTCCTCAGAAAGCTATGGCACCAATTGCCATTTTATCTAAAGGAGATAAAAGTGCTTTCTTTGTGTCATAATAATAACACTAAAGGTATACAAGGAAAGCTGTTAGTATGACTGATAGTAAAGAATGCTAGATTCAATCTTATCACTGAGCTAGCTGAACATCACAGATACAGGTAATTATGATTTTGGTCTTTAAATCTGAATGTTTTAGGCAATTGTATGAGTATGTGTTTGTGGGCATACCAAGCCCTAACATCTAAAAATAAGAGACTTTACTCAGCAAAGTAACTAAATTTCTTTTATCACTCAAAGTCAGCATTTTGCTTCATTTTACTGGAAATCATAAAATAAAGGGAAATTGACTAAGTGTCTCTATGTTTTATATCATTAACAACGCTTTTTTATTTGAAAAAAGCATACATTTTAGAGTGTGAAATTGAATGTGAACTCTTTCCATTAGTTATTGATTAAATTGATTGCTGATTTCCTAGATCCTGACAAGCTAGAATTTACAGTTGTATTTTTTAAAAATGTAGCCTGCAGATTTAGATTTTACTTGAACATGCTGCTTTCATATTTTGAATGGCTTAGGGAATTGCTTTTATTTACTTTTAGCCGCTAGAGTAGTCTGAACAATGTCTAGTACAGAATTGTCCACAATATGAGAGTACACATAGTCCTTCTACAACCATGTATTTGAAGCTTTCTTAAAAGAAATGAAATACACATTGGTAAAATGCTCTCTAAAAGCACTCAGGTTTTAAAATAAAATAGAAAAATTGTGAGAGCGGAGTCAAGGATTCAATTGAACTCAAGTTAGCGCAAAGTCTAAGGAAAATAAGCATACACTTCTTGTGTGTTTGCATTATGTTGCATAAAGCTTTTTATCTTGGGATGTAATTATAAAAATATAGGCCTTTTTGAAAATCATTTTTTTCTAGCTCCTTTAAGTGGCAATGCTAAAAAATTGATGATGCAAAACAACATGGAAATGATAAAAACCTAGTACACATGGTAATAAACATTTTTCTACCCTTTGGCTACCATTTTGAAGCAAACTTACTGTCTGAGAAGATCTCTGCTATACAATTTACCCCATTATGTTCTTGCTTCAGTTACAAATATAGTAGGTGATGGTGAGGTTGTTTAAGTGATAATAAACCAGGTAAGGTCCAAAATGGGTTTAGAAGTACCCAAGAAGTTACATATAGTCATCCTACAGAAACAGATGACGTAAGACTACATTTTTTTATTGGTATAGAGATTCCTATTTATCAAGGAATGACATATATACCTCATCTTTGCAAATACATAATAAAGATTCACAGTTCTTACAGTGACAAAGTACATAATATTTCACTTGAAACTAGGTTAATGTATATAAGAAAATACATTAACTTGAAAACAACTTTGTTTTATAGACTAAGAACTTGTGGTGATAAAACAATTCTGTTTCATGATTATGGTAGAGGCCACACAAAACTACACACATTGCCAAAATTACATAGAAGTACACATGCAGATATATGTAGACACACAATTACATGAAAAAAATATGCTCATGGAACTTCAATAAGCCCTGTGGATTTACTAACATCACTTTCCTGGTTTTAATATTGTACTGCAGTTTTACAAGACCCTAATTTTGAGGAATGCTGGGTAAAGAATACATGTGATTTCCTTGCACATTTTTGCAATTTTCTACAAATTATAATTATTTCAAAATGAAAACATAAGAAGAGGGAGAGAAATGTAAGGGTATATCTACCAAGTATTAGGACATTCAGGCTGGTATAAATGAATAATGTAGACTGGGTGGCTCATAAACAATAGAAATTGATTTCTCACTGTTCTAGAGCCTGGGAAATTCAAAGTCAAGGTGCCAATAGATTCAATGTCTGGTGAACACCCATTTTCTGGTTCATAGATGGCTATCTTTTTCTGTCTTCACGTGGTGGAAAGAGTGAGGCACTCTCTGAGTTCTCTTTTATAAAGGCACTAATTTTATTAATGAGGACTTCACTCCAATGATCTAATCACCCCTTAAAAAGCCTCCCCTTCTGAAACCATCATATTAGTGATTAGATTTTGAAACTATAAACTTTGAGGGGACATAAGCATTCAGTCTAAAGCACACCAGAAGTAGGACTTTGACTTTGTTTTAAACCTGACTAATTCGAACTGGAAAAAAAAAAGAAATCAAATTATATAAGTGATAAGCAAAATTTTAACATGGATGATTAAGACATTAATGTTAACTCTTTTTTTGACTCTTTACTCGCCATTTTAATACTGCTGCCAACTATAACAGATTAAAATCTGTACATATGATAAAGTGGAAAAAATCCCAAAATGCAACAGTTTCAGTAAAAAACATACAGACTAACATTGCTACAGTAAAAACAATGGCAAACAGGAATTTGACACCAATGTTAACTTTTCAAGGTAAAGTGCATTTGGTTATTTTAAAATGTTATTATATAAATCAAGTCATACATACATTTGTTTCTGAAATTAAAAGCAAAACAAAATTATAGAAATCAATCAAACAAGCACACAAAGAAATCACTCCAGCCCTTTATATATTTGAAGATTCAATAAGTTTCACTCAAAAGTCAATTTCAGGCTAATTACAAAATAAGCAGACCTTTGTTGTTCATCTCCAAAAATATGCCATTTCAAATCATAACTTGTTTATATTTTGGGGCAAACTTGGCAACAATAGAGAAAAGCACAAAAATTTTCTCTCTCTCTCTCTCTCTCTAAGTTTTGGCAGGTTTTTCCTACATTTTGCTTACAGACTTGGAGTTTGCTTGGGATATGATTTCATTTATTTGTTTCAGTTGTCGACTATTGCCCTTTAATTTTTTCCACTGAAAAGTTGGAAACTCATTTGTTTATTCTCACCAAAATGTATTTTATTGGTTACTAAGTGCCTTTTAAAGAGGATATTATAAGGTAGGAGCTTGAAAAACCTTTTTGATTTACTCTATCGTAACGTCTCCTCAGTCAACTTGCTCTCTGAGTGTGAGAACATTAGCTGGTCAGTCTATCCTTTCTAAAGGATACCAAATGTGTGTTAATACTAAATCTAATGTACTAAATCTAATGGCAAAATTCTACTTAGGGATATAGTCAATTGTTTTATTCACATAAAATCTTTTTATGTGTAATAAATTTATCCTAGATTTCTTTCATTATTATTTTTTATTTTAAAGATGTGGGGTACAATTCAGAGTTAGGCACGCAAATGGTCATTGTACAGGTAAAGTTTGGGCCTTACTTTGGTTTCCACATCACCTGATTTGAGATCAGGTATCCTTACTGATGAAGTATGCCCCATCCCTGCACCCTCCCTGGCAGTTTCTTACTACTGCCAATCCCTTTCTTATAGTATTATGATAATTGCTTAGTGTTCACTTATGAGTGAGAACATGTGACACTCAATTCTTTGTTCCTGTGATAGGTCACTGAGTAGTACAGACTCAAAATAAAAGTTGCTGCAAAGTTTATAATTTTGTCCTTCTTCTTGTCTGCATAATATTCAATGGGCAGCATGGTTGGTTCCATGTTTTTGTTATTGTGAATAATGCTGCAATAAACATATGTGTGCAGGTATCTTTTTTGTAGAATGATTTGAGTTCCTCTGGGTACATTTGCAGAAGGGGGATTGCTGAGTCATATGGGAGGTTGATTTAGTAATCGCCAAACTTTTTTCCACAGAGGTTGTATTAGTTTACCCTCCCACCAACAGTGTAGAAGTGTTCCCTTTGCCCCATATCCTCTCCAGCAACAGTTGTTTTCTGAGTTATTGAAGATGGTCATCCTGAATGGAGTTAGGTGGTATCTCAGTGTGATTTTAATCTGCATTTCTTTGAGGACTAGTGAGGCTGGGCATTTTTTCATCTGTTGGCTGCTTCTATGTCTTCTTTTGAGAAGTGCCTACTCATATCTTTTGTACACTTTTTTTAATAGGGCTGTTTGTTTTTTCCTTTTTGGCACTTTTTAGTTATTTGTAGATCCTTGATGTTAGGCCTTTGTCAGATATATAGTTGGCATATATTTTCCCAGTCTGTGAGTTGCTTCCCAACTCTGTTGATGGTTTCTTTTGCTTTGCAGAAGCTTGTCAGTTTGATGAGGTCCCACTTGTCTATCTTATCCCTTATGGAAGGGGCACTTGGGGTTTTGATTGCCATTTCCAATTTCCATAAGGGTGTCTTCTGCATTTTCTAAGGTTCTTATAGTTTGAGGTTTTATGTTTAGGTCTTTGATCCACTTAGAGTTGATTTTTGTGTATGGTGATAGGTAGGGATCCTGTTTCAGTCTTCTGCATATGATCAGCTAGTTGTCCCAGCAACATTTACTGAATAGGCTTTCCTCTCCCCAGTGGTTATTTGTGGAGGCTTTGTGAAGATGAGTTGAGAAATTGAGGTTTTGCTTCTGAAATTTCTATGCTGTTCCAATGGTCCATATACCTATTCTTGTACCAATACCAGGCTGCTTTGATTTTGAGTAGCTTTATAGTAAAGTTTAAAGTCTGGAAGTGTGATGCCTCCCTCTTGATTTCTTTTGCTGAGGATGGTTTGGCTATTTGTGGTCATTTATGATTCCATATGAATTTTTGTATTGTTGTTTCCAGATCTGAGAAAATTGATGATGGTAACTTAATGGGCATGGCATTAACTCTCTAGATTGCCTTGTGTAGGATGGACATCTTAACAATGTTGATTCTTCCAATCCCTGACCATGGAATATTTGTCCATTTGTTTGTATCATCTTTGATTTCTTTGAGCAATGTTTTGTAGTTTTTTTGTAAAGATCTTTTACTTCTCTGGTTGGGAAGATGCCAAGGTATTTCATTTTTTGTGTGACTATTGTGAATGGGATTGTGCTTTTTATTTGGTTCTCTGCCTGTTTGTTGTTGGTCTATAAGAATGCTACTGTCTTTTACACATTGCTTTTGTACCCTGAGATTTTTCCAAAGTCCTTTATCATTTCAAGAAGGTTTTTGACAAATTCTCTTGGATTTTCGAGGTGTAGAATCATATTGTCAGCAAAGAGGGATAACTTGACTTCCTCTTTTCCTATGTGGATACCTCTGATTTCTTTCTCTTGTCTGATTGCTCTTGCTAAAACTTCCAACACTATGTTGAACAAGAGGGGTGAAAGTGAGCAGCCTTGTCTTGTTCCAGGTTCAGGGGAAATGCTTCCAATTTTTGCCCATTTAGTAATATGTTGGCTGTGGCTTTATTATAGATGACTTTTACTATTTTGAGGTATGTTCCCTCTATGCCTAGGTGTTCAAGGTTTTTTTATAAAGAAGGGATGCTGGATTTTATTGAAAGCTTTTTCTGCCTCAAATGATATAATCATGTGATTCTTATTTTTACATCTGTTGATGTTTTTAATTACATTTATGGTCTTGCAGCTGTTGAACCAGTCCTGCATTCCAGAAAGGAAGCCTACTTGGTCATGGTGGATGTTTTTGAGATGTGTTGTTGGATCTGATTTGCTAGAATTTTGTTGAGTATTTTTGCATCTATGTTCATCAGGGATAATGGCCCGTAGCTCTCTTTCTTTGTTGAATTGTTTCTGGATTTGGGTATCAGTGTGATGTTAGTTTCACAAAATGATTTGGGTAGAGTTCTATCTTTCTCAATTGCTTTCTCAATTACTTTCAATAGGATTAGTATCAACGCCATCTTGTATGTTTTGTTGAACTCCACTGGAAAGACGTCTGGTCCAGGACTTTTTTTTTGTGGGTAGTTTTCTTATAATGGAGTCTATTTCCTGGGTTGTTTTTTGTCTTTTTAATGATTCAATTTCTTCTTGTTTCAACCTTGGGAGGTTGTATGATGTCAGAAAGTCCTTCATTTCATTTAGGTTTTCTTTTTTTTTTTTTTTTTTGGATCTGATTTGCTAGAATCTTGTTGAGAATTCATTTAGGTTTTCAAGTTTGTTTACAGATGTTCATAGCAATCTCTGATAAGCTTTTTTGTATTTCTTCAGGGTCCGCTGTGATTTGCTCTTTTGTAAGATCTTTGATCTGATTGTGTTTATTTGGATCTTTTCTCTTTTTCTTGGTCAATCTTGGTAGGGATCTGTAAATCTTGTTTATCCTTTCAAAGAACCAGCTGTTTCCTTGATTTTTTTCTATAATATTTTTGTCTTCTGTGTCCTATATTTTGGTTTTTACTTTGGTGATCTAGATTTTTCTGCTGAAATTAGGGTTTTGGCTGTCTTGTCTTTCCAGCTTCTTAAGGTGATTTGTTAGGCTGTTAACTTGTGATCTTTTCATTTTCTTGATGGGTGTTCACAAAGAAGTGCATTCCCCTCCCAGTATTAATTTCATGGCATTTCAGAGGTTTTGATAAGATGTGTCGCTGGGATCGGTGGCTCAGCCTGTAATCTTGTGCCTTGGGAGGCTGAGGTGAGTGGATTGCCTGAGCCCGCGGGTTCGAGACCCTGGGCAAATTGGTGAGACCTTATCTCTACAATAAAACAACAACAACAAAATTAGCCGGGTGTGGTAGTGCGTGCCTGTAGTTTCAGCTACTTGGAAGGCTGAGGCGGAAGGATCGCCGGAGCCCAGCAGGTCGAGGCTGCGGTGGCCGGGAGCAGCCACTGCACTCCAGTCTGGGTGACAGAGTGAGACTCCAACTCAAAAAAAAAAAAGATGTGTCTTTATTTTCATTTGTTTC
>CAUYQG010192236.1:0-20159 GCA_963574415.1 Tarsius wallacei
AAAATGTGGTACATATACATGATGGAGTACTACGCAGCCATAAAAAACAACAAAATCATGGAATTTGCAGCAACTTGGATGGAACTAGAATCTATAATACTGAGCGACTTCTCACAGAAACAAAGATCAGAGTATCACATGTTCTCACTCATATAGTGAACCTTGAACATCCAACATAATACTATAAGAAAATGACTGACAGTGGTGGTAAATTACGGGGAGGGGAGGGGAAGGGAGACGGGATTAATGGTACTCAATATCTGTCTGGGGACGGGGAGACACCTCTTATCATCAAAGGAGTCTGAACGAAGCATATTTGTATACCTAATCCTTAACTGTACCTCACAATATCATAATAAAAAATGCTGATTATAAAAAAAACAAAAACAATTTCTGTAAAGAAATAAAAAAGAAAGAAGTTTCGTAATACACCTCTCTCTCTCCATATATATATATGTGTGTGTGTGTGTGTGTGTGTATACATGTATCTATACACACATACACACACATATATATATACATATATACATTCAAACACAAATAATCATGTTAACAATTAAAATATGTAGTGCATTTTTTTTTCTCTCGAACACCATAGAGTGCACCTTCACAAACCTGGTTTAAGTATAGATGGTACGGTCTACTACATATCCAAGGTACAGCCTTTGGCTTAGGCTACAAACCTGTATAAGCATGTTACTTTACAGAATACAGCCGGCAATTGTAACACAATGGTATTTATATATATAAGCATATCCAAACATAGAAAAGTTACAGTATAATGTAATAGAATATAAAAAAATGATACATTTGTATAGGGTGGCTTCATTATAATCCTATAGGACTATCATCATACATACTGTCTATTATTTATCAAAGCAGCATTATGTGGTACATGACTGGATGGATTAGATAGATGATGATAGGTAGGTAGGTAGGTAGGTAGGTAGGTAGGTAGATAGGTAGTAGATAGAGACAGGTGAATGTTAAGTAGTACAGAGACATAAAGTTTAGTTACTACTTACAATAATGCAAGGAGAGGAACAGGTTATATTTGCTAAATTGGAGGAAAAAAATAAACAGAGAGGTCATAGGTCTAGTATAAACACAAACTGAACCATAACAAGATAAGATAACCATAACAAGATAATGTAAAGGGGAAGAGAGATAATAGGCACACTATTTTCTGTGTTGATATGTTTATCTGAGATATTATCTTAAATTTTTGATAAAACACATTTAAGAAAAATGTTGACACTAGATCAGCCCAACTCTAGAAAACTTTAGAAGTATAAGCAGAATGATGAGGGCAATGAAAGCCATAATATTTAAGAAATTATAGGGGACATAAATGATAGTTAATAAGGATAAGACACACATAAAAGCAATAATTGCATGTACATATTTAAGACATGGCATTTTGGACAATGACTTGGGCACTGTCTTGTATAGTTTTGCTGAGAAAAATAAATCAGAAGTCATAGAAAGAAAAATTTCTACTAATTATTCCTTCTCCACTCATACGGCAGGTTGTCTCTTATTGCTACATCGTTTGCTTTGAAAATGTGAATGCTCAAGTTAGATTACCACTTATTGAGGATGTCTTATGAAGGATGTGAGAAATAGATGCTGGGGCTAAAAAAAAAAATGATATCTCAAAGTATGGTGAATGCTTTGAATTAAAGGAGAACCAGACATCTCTGACCTTCTCCTGCCCTCCTGTCTCTCATCCTTTTTGCCATAGCATGGGAGAGACCCTCTTTGAACAGTCCTTACCTTCCAAAAGATCCTTCAAAAAGGCAGTCAACTGTCTTGAGGCTTCTCCCTGGGAATCTCACTCACCAGGGAAGATAAACTCACAGAAGAGGAGACAACACACCCAGACAGACTTTGTCACAAACAATCAACTACTCTTCTTATGACTTCTGTGAGAAAATGTTTATTACATGAGAGACTTTCTATCTGCATAACAAGAAAACCTTTGTTTGCTGTACATTTTCTCTGCTCATTAAGTCATAACTCGTATCACCACCACCCATAAGGGACTCAAGTCCCTATTCCCTTCTGTAGCTCAGGATGTTATATGAACTTTAGACATGTGGCCCTTCTTTGAGTATCAGATTTTGTGGAACTCCCATGCATGCTTTTTCTCTTATTAATTTGTTTACTGTCTATTTATGTCATAGGAAGAAGTAGAATTGCTGATCTTAAGACTTTCTTACAAATCTGTTTCATGCTGATAGCTGTAACTATTTTGCTGATCTGTGCAAATTTAAGATAAGAAAATACAATATACATATATACCTATAACATTACTTGACTCACTAATATCACTATGAGAGAGGGGAAAAAAAAGCTTTACTATGGCTATGAAGCCATTTATGAAGAACTACAGCTTATATCATATTAAACTGGAAAAATGTTGCAACAAATATACTGTAGAAAATAACCTTTATGTCAAGATGGTGACCCAGATGACCTAATTAATGTTACCCACCTGTAATTGCTTCAGCACTATAAAAAAGTAACTGGCACAATTAAAATATGTAGTACATTACTCCAAATATTTATTATAGTCATTACATTGCCAAGTGCAATACATTCTCTCTCATTTAATCTGCAAATCTCTATAACTAACAACTTATTCATTATAGGAGCTATGTCTCATATATCATCCAATTCACAGGATTAAGTAGCAAAGTTGCCAAGAGTAAATGCTTCACTAATCTATTTTTTTAAAATAGCATTACATATATTTACTTACATAATATTTTTTCTTAGTAAGTCAACCAACATATTAATTTGTTAACCACTATATTATATATACAGTACATATGTAAGCCAGTATATAATTCACTTAGAAAGAAAATATCAGTCATTAAACAATAAATCAATGGTTATAATCTGAGTTCCACTACCCTTCTGCCTTACTCTAAGTATGTAATGATTTTAGAAAAATTATAGAGAAAATATTTAAAAGAAGAATCTAGGTTTACAACAAATATCTTGTAAGACCAAAAAGAATATAAACATAAAGGAATAAGTAAGAGGGTTTAAATTAAATATGTAGGACTGCTAGTTTCAGAGTCAGAAAACAAGCAGAAGAAGAAAATAGAGTATTTGGGGGAGCAATGGGAATTAAAAGGATTCCTCGAAATGTAGGACCTTGCAGACTTTTTGAAATCAAGATATGAGACTGGTTTTCTGCTCTGAAAGGAGACTGATAGAAAATCATGATGGCTGTTCCAGCTGGGTTATGACTTAAAGTTGACAATAAATAAGGTGGAATAAAACAGATACAGCGACTTAGCCAGTCATGTTGGATGTTTTATGTATCAATGTCACCATGAAGCAGGAACTCTGAACCAACTAGAAGGTCTTTCTCATTCTTATTAGGATAAATAGAATTATAATATCAATAAAAAGATGAATTTATGCTAGATAAAATGGAAATAATAGGAGAATGTCTTATTCCTTTCAAAATTCTAAAAAAATCATAAAATGGCTAGCTTACAAACAATAAAAAGTTGTTTCTCATAGTTCTGGAGACTAGAAAGTCTAAGAACAAAGTGCTGGCAGGTTTTGTGTCTGGTGAGGGCCCTCTTTTGGTTCATAGAAACAGTACCTTCTAGATGTGTTTTTACATGTGAAAGAAGTAAAAAAGCTCCCTTGGGCTTATTTTATAAGGGAACTTTTCCCAATCATGATGGCTCAGGGTTAGGATTTCAACATATGAATTTGAGGAGGATTCAAACATTCAGAGCAAGGAAACAGAAAATGACTTTATTACAAATATTTTAGATATCACTTAGGGACAAAAAATGGAATACCATTAATAAAAGAAATATAATTATAAAAATTAAGTATATGGGGTTATAAAATTATCTTATTAGAAATTTTGAAAATGAGAAAACTTAGATATTCAATTTTTTTTAATGAATGAAATAAACTATGGGCCACATGTAGTAAAGAAATAATTAAGGTATCAAAAGACAGTTCTGATGAATTTGCTCAGAGGCAACAAAAGGAACAAAATTAACAACAACAATAACAAAAGAACAAGCAAGATTTAGGGACAACACATGTTTAATAGGATTTCCAAGGTGTAATAGAGGAAATGTTAAAGGAAAGTACATGAACATAGAAATAAATTTGAATTTACTTTGCATTTGAAGTACTAATAAGTCTCGAATTGAGAATAATACATTGAGTTCTGGGAATGATAAATACAATAGTGATAAATACAAATAAAACATTCAGAGGTCCTTTCCAGTAAAGTGTAAGATCATTAATAATTAAAAAGAAAATTAAGAGAACTGCCAGATATAAAAGGGAAAAAGAAATCCTAGAAAAGAAATGATAATTGGATTGACAGTAAGATTTTAATCGTTAACATATGCCAGAATCGGTGAACAAAATATTTTACATTTATGTCAAAAAATAAATGTCAACAAAAAACTCTTCATCCAGGTGCACTGTCACTCATAACTGAGGGCAAAATAAAGACTTTTAAAAAAACATACTTGTGAAAAGAGCTTATACACTACACATCTCTCACTTTAAAATATACCATAAGAAAGACTGTAGCAAATGGGAACCTATATGAAAACAGTGAGGCACCAAAAAAGATGAACACAATGAAAGGGTAAAATATATTAGCTCTTCAACTATCGGTGTGAAATAATAATAGTGATCAATGTTCATTAAAACATTAGGAATTAATTTCTAAACAGAATCCATAAGGACAATGTACAAAAAAGTGCTTCCTTGGTGGTTAAAATTTGCTAAGAGTCGTCTCTTTGACAACCAAAGGCTAGAGGCATTCATTATAAAAATACTTACTTCAATATATAAGTTAAAGGTAATAAGTAGGAAAATAGAAGTACTAGATTTAATTTTCAAGCCATCAGAGGCAAAAAATATTCTGAATTTTTCAAGGTATAGTGTGTCTATATAAAGAGATAAAACACACAAGAGTTTTTAAAAAATCAGCAAAATGAATCCCACCAAAATTACATTGGCAAAAATGGATGAGTCAAGCCTTGCTATACAATTTATTGACTCATATTTGAAAAATATCAATTCAAATACTTAGCAGAGCTTTTCTCAACCCAATAAATATAATGTCCTCTCCACCACGTTTTGTGATATATCTGGAATCCTGTGTTCTCCCTCTAGGCTCATTTACTCTTAGAAAATTCAATTCTTACTGTTTTTAAAATAAAAATCTGCGGGCAATTGTCTTAGTATTTGTGTGTTAGAATACAAAATACTATCAGCAGTGGCGATCTCTAGAGCAACAGCCTAAATCCCAAGCATGTGTCAAAACAGACATGTTACTCCTTTTGAATTTCTTACCGGGGATGTTTTACACGTTGTGAAGGGTGTCTTCCCTTTGCCTCTTTAGATTCACTCTTCAGCCTTCTAAACTCTCTTACCTGCTACCTGAGGCTGACCTCTGTTATCTGAATCTTGTGTTCTGGTGTTCTAGTTGGGCTCAGTGTGCCAGAAACTCTGAGTCAGAGGAAGAGAGAGAGATTACTTTGAACTGTGCACTTAAGTGAATGTCAGTGCCCCTCTAAGAGAACCTCTATTTTATAATTCTCCACTATCAGGTTATTGTCACTGCTTTCTCCCTTTCAGGGTTGTGACTTGGTGATTGTCTATTGCCACTCAGCCCAGGTCACAGTACAGTCACTTTTGCTTCATCCTTATCAATGTCAATAAAGTCTGCTCAAAGTCTCCTAATTTGACTGTGCTATCTCTTCTTGTAAAAACCCAGACAGGTACATTGTTCAGTAAATACATAATTTTTAGAAACCGCTTAGTATTCATGTACAAATGAAGACGCAGTCATGAGTTGTTCAAGAGCAGGGATATATTCTGAGAAATATGTCTTTAGACAGTTTCATTGTTGTGCAGACATCATAGAGTATACTTACGCAAACCTAGATGACATAGCCTACTACATTTCTAGGCTAGATGTATAGCCTATTGTTCCCAGGCTACAAACCTGTAAAGCAAATTCTACTTCAATCATATTAATAAACTTTTTAGTTTCCACACATAAGTGAGATTTTGTAGGATTTGTCTTTCTGTGCCCAACTTATTTCACTAAACACGAAGTCAGGTTCATCCATGTTGTTGCAAATGACAGGATTTTCTTCTTCTTAAAGACTGGATAGTATTCTGTTGTGTATGTATCGCACAATTTTCTGCATGCATTCCTATGTTGCTTGAAATTTAGGTTATTCCCATATCTTGGCTATTGTGAATAGTGTGCTGCAGTAAGCATGGGAGTGCAGATACCTCTTCGAAGCACCAATTTCCTTTTCTTTGGACATATATGAGGAGGGAACCCATCCAAAAAAAAGGGAATTATTTTTTGGAGGTCAGGCCTCTTGTAATGCAGGCTTCTCCCATGAGACAACCCTTCCGCATCAGTATAACCAGCTAGTGTCATTGTGAGAGACTGCTGTCGACTTCTGTGAATTTTTTTGGAGATTCTTTCAAGACGTTTGCCCATTTCATAACGGGCGATTTATGAATGCAACTGCCCACACTGCACTGAGTGTTCACCAGTTTTGTTTTTTTTACCAAAAATGGCATGACTTTCATGCCCCATCCTCCATATTCATCCAATCTCACCTAGAGCAACTTTTTTCTTTTGTTTTCCCTGGAGGAAAAAAGTCATCAAAGGGAAATGTTTTGTTGATGTGGAAAAGGTGAAAGAAAAAAAGGCAGAAACACTAAAAGGTATAAAATTTACAAGTTCAAAAACAGTCTTGAGCGAAGAAAAAAGCATATCAAAAGGTGAATTGCATCAACTGAAGAGTACTTTTGAAGGTAACTAAAGTTTAAACATAGAAGAATACATATACAATTTTTATACATAAATTCACAATTTTGAGTCCCCTCTCATATAACCAAGAGTGGGTAGGATTGCTGTATCATACGAAAATTTTATTTTTAAGTTTTTGAGAAATCTCCCTTCAGTTTTTTGAATGGTAGTACTAATTTACATTCCCATTATCTCTTATTGTAGTGAATTTCATCCTATGGACAGATGCTGACAATAACATTTTTTTTTTTTTGCAGTTTATTTCTGGGGCCATTCAAATATTCATATACTCAGCTCTCATGAATGGTACAAACTCTTCCCATCTCCAGCAAAAAGTAAAAAAGCAAACAAAAACAAAATGAATACCTTCACTTCACAAAATTACAATAGTAACTAAATATTCATGAGCAATGAATAATGTTTAGCAAGTTCCAATGTGGACATTTAGTTTCGATAACTAAAAGACAAGTTTACACTAACCATGGCTAAAAAGAAAAGAAAATTGATTGAACTACAATAAATCTCATTGCAAAAAAAGAAAAGGAAACACAGTAGGCTATGTTCAAAGTACTTATCAAAAGTCACTGGGCAGAATGCCACTCTTAAAAGCAATTCTTCTGTTCATTGTCTCTGCCCCTTGGAATTTTTCCTTGCATAGTAATTTTCCCTGGTCACAGTAGAAGGACATTGGAGAATATCATCCTGGAAAGTGAATGTAAGTTTGGCTCCCTGGAGGTTTTTGTAATTAGTTGTACAATCAAGGACTTTGCAGCTGTTGATGTCTTTGCTAATCCAATGAACCTGAATAACTTAAAATAACTTAAAACTCTCAACCCTTAAAAGTATGGGTTGTGGATAGTGACTTACTCCTAAAAGGTACAGTTTTTTTTAAAAGGAAGAAAAAATGTAAATTTACAAACACTCCATCAGCCAGGTGAGTAACGATGACATAAAAAATGATGTCATGGTGATAGTATGTACCCTTGAAATGATATGATGAATATGCCACTTTACCTTTGTGTTATTTCTCTCAAAAATGCATGACCCCAGTCTAAGCATGAAAGAAACATCGATAAATCTGAACAGACGGAGAATTTATAAAATATCTGACCAGCACTCCTCAAAACTCTCAAAGTCATCAAAAACAAGGAAAGTCTGAGACACACTCACCATCTAAAGAGACATGACCATTAAATGTAATATGGCAGCCTGGCTGGAACACTAGAACAGGAAAAACAACAATAGGTTAAAAACTATAAATATCTGAACAAAGTATTGACTATAGTTAATCTGAACAATATCAATAATATTTAATTAATTAAGACAAATGTACCTTACTAGTGTAAGATGTTAACAAGAAGAGACTGAGAGTCAGGCATGTGGAAATTCTCTTTACTCAACTTGAAAACTTTCTGTAAATTCAAAATTATGTTAAAATAAAACTAATTGAAAGACTTTTAGCAGGTATCCTGTCAAACTGCTTTGTTTGTTATTTATTTATTGTGAATAATAATATCTAAATATTACTACTAGACATAATTTTTATTCTGAAGTGTGTTGTCATCAATTTAATGGTCTCTTCTCTGTCTCAATCCCTCACCCGTCTTATCCTGCAACAAAATAATGACAAATGTCTTGCTTTCTTACAAACAGGACTTGAGTGTACATCTGCTAAGCACTTATAGGGACTATCCACAGGATGATCATTGTAAGTTAAATTCTAGGCTTAGGGTTTTGGGCCAGATGAATACTGTATTTTGTGGTTTCAGAAACCTGTGATGTCAGACGTGTCTCTATTCTCCCCTCTACCCTGAGCTATTTTCCAAATTTTAATTAGCAAACTTGGTAAAGTTACCAGTCTTCTCTAATGTGAAGCATATTAAGCAATTGGAAATCCTAAGATCTATCTATGTCTACACATCCACACAGTGTGTGGGGCTCTGGTTTTTACAATGAATAGGTCTTTTGCCTATTTGCCAGGATATATGTTCATTACCAGAATGAACATTTTACTTTTAGGAAATAATTTTTAAGAATTCTATTTGGGGAACATTCACTCTACGTGAAATTAGTAGAAATAGCTAAGATAGGTTTCATGGCCACTTTAGTATCTAATAATCTTTCTAGCAATGAAAAGAATAAGTTCCCTAACTCTATATTCTATGCAGTAGTTTAATTCTTCATCAAGCAAGCCAGAAAAAGAAAAAGTAGCACAATTGTGATGATTTTATTTGCTGCTTCATCTTGGAAATCGTTAGCAAGGACTCATGACCAATGGAAGAAGAACAGTAACAAACACCAGGAATTAAAACACTGAAGTCAAAATAGAGGTTTACACATAAGGTAGGTAGATTTTAAGTGGAACGTGATAGAGAAAAAGAGTCATCCATGGTTAATCTTGTGGATGCATGACTCGGACTACTATATACCTCTTATATACAATGGGATCTGTTTATTTGGGTTGTAACAAAATCTGCACATCAGATTATACCATGTTAATTTGTTTTCCTGCTGTTCTTTAGTTCTTCAATTTATGTTACTATGGCATATGCCTCAATGTTGATAGTCTCCAAAACAACCCAATTCTCCTTTTCTCATGCTCGTAGCCTCTCCTTTATTTAGATTTTCCAACTACTCAGTGTTGATAAAATCCTGGTAGTTCGTAGTTTTCCCAACTACTCATTCAACTTTGTGAATCTTGATTGGAAAGACAAATAGTAAAGGTCTCGTGGTGGTGCCAGAGAGATGCCATCATGACTGGCACATGGATCAATTCCAGTGATTAGCATTTTACTGAATGCTAGGCAGTGAGATAAGAAAGCAAGTAAGTAGTGATGAGAAGACCTCTAGGAATGGATTCTTATTTCTTAAAACAAAAAACAAAATAAAATGATGGTCTTTTTACTGGCTTGGATATTGGTATGTGATATGCAATTATCTTGTAACCTTGTGGGAAGCTAACCAATACTCCCAGAATGTTAGAACAATATATATATATATTTTAAAAAAGAACTACTGAATTGTGCATCTCAAAATTATTGTTACGCATTATAATAATTTTCTTTAATGTTTAAGTCACTTTGATTTAGACACCTGTGTTTTAAGAGTAAAAACATCATACCAATAAAGATGGTCCATTATTATAAGAGTTCTGATACACAGAAAAGTAAATAAAATTTACCAAAATGTAACTACACAAAATAAAGTCCTTCTCTAATGCAGTTACTTTTAAAGAAGACGGTAGTTGTTTTTAATGATCCTATTATAGAAAGACTTCTAATATTTACTTGAAAAAGGTAAACTACTGCTTATTTAGATTTAAGTACATATATATGTGTTTTGTCAAATTTGAAACTAATGAAATTAAAATCCATATAATTATTTGGTATTTTGTGTAATTAAAATGATGAGAAACATCTTTTTCTCCTAGCAAGACTTTCATTTCCATTCTGATCCTCATTCATTTTGCATCTCAAATTATTTTGTATCTCAAAATCCTTAGGATTTTGTGTCTCAAATTGTAATTCATGGATAATATCTTAATTATTTTGAATGCGTGCCCTGATAAAATCTTGTGTAAATTCATTTTATGAATATGTAAGTACTCTTCTCTTAATATCTATTATAACGATACAATTGAATCTGTTTGGAAACATTTTCTTAGGCTAGAAGAAAAATTTGTTTAAAAAAGACATACCTCAATAATGAAGTGACTCTAGTGTCAAAAATCATTAACCTATAACATTTGGCAAAATCTGAGATCATTTTTTCTTGAAACACAGTCTAGCTCACTCTACCGTTTGGGTCCAGACCAGGTTTGTATAATCATGCTGATGAAATCATTCCAGAGATGCTAATGAATATAATGAGAATATGTTTTCTTTTCCAGATCAAGAGAAAATTCTGCTGGTAAAATCCTAGTAGTTGCCAGATTGAATTGGATTCATTGTTTTCCAGCCCAATGTTCCATACAATATTTTTCCTGTAATTTCACTTGACATAAAGTGTAACTACTTGGGATGAAACTCAAATATGATAACCTGGGTTTAACTATCATATGGGTTTTCATTGATACAAAAGTCTTATTTATCCTAAAAAGTGTATGAAATAGTTCCTTTTAACATTTATTCTGCAAATTTAATGATACAAAGAATTGCTCTGCTATTTTTTAATCTTAGTTGTTTTATTTATCATTTATATTCACTGTTAGTATTTACTTTTTGTTCCAGATTCCTTTAGCCTCCCAACAAATAGCATCAGTCTCATCCTTAAATCATTTTTTATTCTTTTTCTCAATATAATTATTCATTTAAAGGATTTTTTCTCAAAATAAAAATGTTGACTTAAGAAATAGGCAGATAGGTCTATATGTGAATCTATGAATGCATAAATATAATACATATTGTTTTCTATGTAGCTACCGCAGTTATTTATTAGATGCATTCTATTTAGAGTGTTTTTAGCCTCTTCTATATCTTCACTAAATTTGTCTGTTTTTTCAATTAATCACTGTGAGAAGTGTGCTGAAATAACCCAACAAAACGGTGGATTTGGCCATATCCCCTTGTATTTTTTATTTGTTTTATATGTTTTGAAACTATAGTACTAGATGAATAAAATTTGGAATGTTTTAGAAATCTGGCATATTGGATGTCCAGTTTGAGATGTTTTAATACTATTAAACTAGATTTTGTTCATTTGTTTTGTCTTTTAGCTATTATTAACTGCTTAGCAATTGTTTGGTAGTATATTTTTCATGTTTAGTTTTAAAGTTTTGTTGCATTACTTCTGGGTATGTTGTTTGCCTTTATATGCATACATCCTCCTATACATATACATGTGCACACAGAAACACAAAGAGACACACACTTACACTGTAGCTTAAGTAGCAGATTAGGCATCAGAAGACATCTCAACAACAACAACAAAAAATTAGCCTCAAAATTTCGTTGCTGGGTATGGGGAATGAAATACTTTATCCTTTCTCCAAAACCAAACCCAACTCGAAAGACAGCCCTCAGTGACTGACTTTCCAGAATGGTTATACATTTACCCCAGCTCTCTAGCTCTTTAGGAGTAAAATCTGATATGTATGTTTTGCAGTTTCCCAATTTTCTTTTGTGATTAAGTTTTACTTTACTTCTACTATTTCAACAAAATGCACACTTTTTATGGCTGCTTTCCCACTTTCCAATTCCCTGCTTGTGTTCATGCAAACACCAAATAAATTACATGTACTCGAATTCTTGTCTCATGGTCTGCTGCTAAAATGACCCAACAGAGAAATCAATTTCCATTTTTTGGCTAATTAAAGAATGTATTCATATGTATGCTTATTGTGATTTTTGATATACTTATTTTCACTGTCTCATTTTGCCTTTTTATATTCCCCATATTTATAATTTTCTTTATCACTTGGAATACACACGGGGACAACATACTGTATTTCAGAACTTACTTTTATTTGTATCTAATTCTACCCAAAGGAAAGGACACTTGAAGTTCCTTTTACAGAAGAAAGTGTATTTGCAATACAAAAAGGAAGAAAAAAATCTATATATGTTAAATAAGCTAGAGCAGGCATTAAAAAAATAATATTCTAGTATGATTTTAAATTACCTGTCCAAAAGACAGGAAAATAGTTGTAAACTGTTGAGAAATATTTTGCGCTCAGGCATGTGCTTTGATCATTAAAAAAGAGTTACAATATCAAAATATTATTTATTTTGTAACTTTGAAAGGAGAATAAATTATAAAATCTAATAAGTACAACAACAACTACCATTTATCAAGTACTTACAACAAAGGCATAGTGCTCAGAACATTTCATACATTCCCTCCTTTACTCTTCATCTCAGCCCTGGGGAGTTTACACTGTTATCTCTGTTTTACAGATGAGGAATCTGAAGTTTCAATAGATTCGGTAAGCTTACCATATGACAGAAAGTGCCTAAGCTATTCTGATGTAAACTAACTAAATAGTGGGAACATTTAAGCATGTTGGAAGACGATGAGGTTTAAAATATGTTTCTGAGGCAGAAAGTTAAAATTTGTTTGAAGTAGTTAATATTATTCTGCAGCATACTGCTCTATATCATATAATACTGTAATAAATATACTATAATTTTAAAAACCACCTGCTGTCTAAACTTTCTGAATAATATTATACCATTTCAGAAAACATTTTTATTGCTTTGTAAATATCCTCCTCAATCTAAAGTCTGGATCTATTTTCTATATCATTGTATTATATTTTTTTTCCACATTTGTATGTTCAAAATGTATTCTACTTTTTAATGGAATCTTCATGCACAAATAGGTCAAATCTTATGATTGTTTTAGAATGTGATAAATATTCCTAATATTCTACTTGGTTTATTCAAACAAAACTCTACTCATCTGTAGGGAAAGTGCTATAAAAGATACGAAAATACTGAAAAAATGAAATAGAGCAAAGAGTAATACATTTACTCAGCAAACTTGTATAATATTTATGGACTTAGTATTTATTTTGCAGTCTTCGATCAAGACTTTTAATATCTTAAGGTCTCATTTTTTTTTCCCATGAGCATAAAGTGTCCCCACTTTCTTCACAGAGTTGTTGTAAGGGTCAAACAATAGCAGGGTAAGATACTTTAAAAACTGTCAATTGCTACATCGAGAAAAAATAATTTAAGGTAGTATTTTAAATAAAGTAATCATTTACAGGAATTTTTTATTTATATTCTACACTTAACGTTTCTCTGATAGAATGTTTTGCCTTAGTCACTTAAACTATGTCCACTATGGGTAACCTTTACCATCTTGACTTTTTTTGATGTAAATAATATTTCTTTATTATCTTGTTGAAATTATAAGAAAATAACCCAATGGACTGACCCCAACTTTATTTTCCCGATGTTTGCTATATAAGATGTATCCCTTGTCAGGTTATCTCCCCAGCAGAATTCCAGCTAACATTTTTTATGAGTTTAGTATTAACATGAAAGATTTGCTTATTCCTCTAACCTTAGAAGTTCTGAAATTTCTTCACTGCCAAAGATCTTGTCCTTCAGTCATTTACTCTGAAGTTACACCCTTGCTCTTGGTATTTCCAGTAACCACGTTTCTTCCTTAATATCAACTCAAACCTTCATACTCTCCAACCACCATCTTTTGTCTTTTCAACCAAAACTTTATTACTTCAGACTTTCAACAACTTTTTTTTTCTACCTGAACCTCCTTCAAATCATTGACCTACTACTGTTTGTCAGCTCCATCTTATCTTTATTTTCCTCATTACCTGCCTTGGCTTCTATGACCTATTATTAGAGTCACTCTATTACTTGAACTCACAATTTCCTTCTCTCTTTTCTCACTGCATTTTGCCACTTTGGAAAATCCCTAAATTTAATTAAGTCTAACTCTCTACCTGCTTTATGCCTGATCTGAGCAAATCAAAGTAGCTGAAGAAAAACACATACACCCCCACTGATCTCACCTTTAACTCAGTAACCTCAATTTCCTTTTTCAAAGATCCTACTCAATGTCCCTTGTATATTTATTTTACAATTTTAATCTCAAGACCTACATCACACTTTACTCTTTTTACCTGAAGTATTAGTTTTTAAAAAGCAACTCAAATAGTATGATGAAATCAGAACAAATATTCATAACCCATTTACCCATCTCTACAATTCTACTATTGGTTTGCCACCTGGTTTAAAATTTGTCTTATCTGTATTACTAACTAAAACCAAAGACCAAATCCTAAATTTGTGTAATGGAATTATCCTTTTAAAATAATTTTGTTGCATACATTGTATGTTTTATATTATGTGAATTGATCATCAATTCAAAAAACGCATTGCAGAATAAGTTTGAAAATAATTTTGACTGCACAGTCTCTCTGTCATCATCAACCATATTGTTTTCCACTCTTTAGAGTAAAACATTCCCTGGAGTTTTCTCTGTTGAATCCAGTTTTTCTTTCCCGACTCTCTCTTGAAATCAATTATGTCAGGTAATACAACAATTCCAGCTAAAGTTCCCGATGAAATGTGGTTGTCAAATCTGCTGGACAATTATTTGTTCTCATCTTACTAGAGCTAACAGAAGCTATTGGCACAGATGATCAGTCTTCCATAGAAATATCTTCTTTACTATTTATTATCTAAGACCTATGCACTATTAATTTTCCCCTCACCTTACCTTTCAATCGCTTTTCCTGATTTTTCTTCTAAATTTGCTATGCCTAGTGCTCAGTTTTGAGCCCCCTCTTTTTTTTCCTCTACATTTTTGGTTATCCTATCCAGTTTCATAGCCTTCACAATAAGGTAACTTGTAAAACTTCAGTTTTTTTTCTCAGTCTAGATTTCTTCTTTTAAGTAGGTCTACTTAACATTCGCTTTTATGTTCCTGGTTCATAACAGACTTAGACTTCTGAATCTTCATTTTGGTTTTCAATCTCCTCTGAACTTACTTCTTTTTCAGTGATCCCAATTTCAGTAAGCAACAATTGTATTCTTTCTGTTGCTTATACCAAAACCTTGAGTCTTCCCAAATTGGTCTTTTTAGCTTGTCCTATGTGAACTGCAGGAGAAAACAGTGATTACTCTGTGTCAAACACTGTTTTAACTGACAAATGCACACGTGCACAAACACACACACAAATTATGAATTTTCATAACTTTCTAAAGTATGTGACTGTCTAAGGTAAGTTATACACTTTTTACAGATAAGGTATTACAAAAAGTGTAAATATCATCTGGCTACATAGCAAGAAACAGACAATTTAGAGATTTGAACCAGAATAGCCAGGCTCCAGTATATATACTCTGAACTATTCAGTTATATTTTCTAAAAAGTCAGAATTCAATCAATTCTCGTGACCTTTACAGTTACTGACTTGCTTTAAGCCACATTGTCTCTTAAATATAGCATTGCAGGTACCACGGTATTATAGGGTATATGCAACTATAATATTACAGACCCTACTGAATCACTTTTCTTTACATACCTGCTTTTCTTGCTTTTTCCCTTTCTTCAGGTCTGTTCAAATGTCACCTTATTAAAGAAGCTGTCTCTGGTCGCCCCATAGAAAATAACACTAGTCTTAAATAACACTGATCTCTTTCTCTCTATTACCTGAAATTTTTTACTTCATAGCTGAGTGCTCCGTTAAATCAGGGTGGGTTTTCATTCTTTTTTTGTTGTTTTTTTTTCCCCACTGTTTTAATTACAGAATAGTGCCAGATAGTAGTAGAGACTCAACAAATTGAATTTGTTAATTTATTTATTGAATAAATTAATAGTCTGTGTATAAAATGAAAACATTCTGAGTTGTCAAGATACCAAAGCAAAGTTAAACTAAGCTAAAATCATATTTATCATGTTGTGTATACTCTTTTTAAAGGAAATTGACAAAATTATCTGCTTATTAGCATAATAAATATCATCAATTATTGGATAATTTGATGTGAAATGTCTGGAACTACTTTGTAATATTCTATTCGCAGGTAGGGTTAGAACAGAACATTCTACATCCATCACAAGTCTGGAATTAGGCAGCTTCCTAATTATCAAAAGTTGATTCACTAGCTGTATTCCTGTGATGGTTTAGAGGACTCCAGGCACCACTCTTGCACCCCTGCATGGCTGTGATAGAGTTGTCCTCTGTATTCCCTAAAGGAGTTGTCTCCATAATAGAGTGTATATATCAGGATGATTCACTGCAGTGTAAAAGAAAACACTAGTGTGGGTAATATTTAAATGTAGAGAACAATTACTCATACTTATATTCAATACATGGATGAATGCTGTTGTTCTCACTTCATCTTAAGACAGATAAGGAATTGTTCCACATGGTGTAAAACGTTCCCTGGGGGAAGAAAAGTAACAACTTTACTTCTTTCTTTTACTCCTAACAAATTGTTATGGATGCAATATACCTGTTTCAGGGTCAGTGAATTTCTGGATAGTATTTCTTTTTAACAATAGTAAGTTCCATAAAATGGACAAGCTGCTAGAAAGGTGCCATGCAAAGAACGATGGGTTAACAATGTTGGCAATAGCAGAACACAAGCAAACAAGAAATGGAGGGGCATGTGTTTTACTTTGTCAGAAATTACAGAATGAAACAAATACCAGTATAAGAGGATTTCAAGAGAAGATGACAGAAATGGAAATGATCAAAAACTAATTGGAAACACGCATTGCATTTTCAGTGTGTGTGTGCTGTGCCTTGAGATACTTGTTAAAAATAGAATTTAGCCATCATCATTAGTAAAACTGTTAAGAACTAAGCATTAAGTGTCAATGATTGTTTCACTGACTGTAATAAATATCAAGAATTATTTCATTAGGAGTTTTTTGTGAAAATAATGAATACTATAAAATAAAATATCAAATAATTGTGTTTTGTTTTTCATTATTTAATTTATTAAATGTTTAATTTCTATGTCATAGTTAATTTGTAACATACATATCAGTATGGCAGTATAACTATATAAATTATGAAGAAATAGCATACATATTGGGAAGATGTGCTCAAAAGTTTTGATGATAGAGGTAAATAATTAAAAGGGTTTGGCAATGAAAGGCTCATAATCTACATACAGTATTCACATAAATCTCAAACCACTAATGGAATTTGTTTATTTAAGCAATTGATTAATTTGATAAATATTTAAAATCCATTACACAGACTAGTACCATTCAGAGAAAGAAAATGATTGCATTACTGCCAAAAGGACCATATTGAAAAATAAGAATTTTGTGAACGTTTTAGCTTGTTTTTCTTACAACATATACAAAATTAGAATAATTCATAGTTCATGAGAATGAGAGTACGCCCTCTGATATGACATGAAGAAAAAAATAACAAAAATTTTTAAAAGATTTTCAGGTAGCCATGAATCATGTTTATGAATGAATGAACTCGTATTGATTTTCAACTCTAAAAATTTATTTTTGTACGATAGCTAAATTGGTATATTTAACACATAAATGCAATATAATTTATGCTATATATGATTAAACATGAAATATTTTATGCACAAATGCTTACATGAGTGTGCATTATATTGTTTCTGATTAATAGAAAATGTAAGCATTTTTACAGTACTGCTGTTGTATCTTCAGGGTATTAAAACATTGTTCTTGAAATATACAATGTGTATTACACTTGCAATTAAATAATAGTGCATATTTTAATATATCTGCACATGCTATCATTCATATTTATGGTTTTTAAATATAAAAATGTTATACAAGCAAGAGAATTAGCTGTTTTATATTCCACTTAAAGTATTTAAAATAAATATAAAATGCATTTTTTGAAATGTAATTTGTCCTTGTATTATTTATTATTTAAAAGTTGGTGGTATGTTGAAAAGAACCTAAGAAATAGCCACAAGAATAGTAAATCATGCTGTCACATTTTACATTGTATTTGTCTGAGAAAAATTGTTTAAACTTCCCAATTGGAGTTAATGCATTTATTATTTTTGAATGAGAGAAATAATATGTTTATGTATCCCTGAATCTAAAATTCAGGGATTTTAGATTCAGGGATACATAAACATATTCGTTAAATGAAAGTTAACTTTTTTTAAGTGACAAGCTAAAACAGAGCTGAGAGTATACTTTAGAAACATCAAATTATTTAGAAATGTTGAAAAATTCTCATAACATGAGAACCATATATAATATTTAAATTATGATTTTACTTTTTTTAGTTGGAAAACAATGACTTCTTTATATTTTATTTGCAGAGTGTGATTTTAATTTTAGTGCTTGAGGATGCTAGGAAAGAAAATTTTAGGAGAAAAAAGTCTACTGAGCATTTGTAGAGGTTTATTAAATCTACTATGTTTTTCTTTCTTTGATACAGAGACTAAATAATAAAAGAAAAGGAAGAAACTGCTAATCTAAAAAAAAAACTTCAAATAAGGAGAAATACACAATAGTTCTATTTCTAACTCCCTGGCTCAATTGGTATTTCAATTAAATATGAGGTAGTCAAGTAGGGTAGTCAAATAAATGTAAGATAATGAAAAGATGAAGGGCTCTTAATATAATCATCCTCAATTTAGAGCCAGATAATAAAGTGAGATAACTGATGGCAAACTCAAATGCAAAGCAATCCAGGCATTAATATTTATTATGTTCAAGGGAAGTTCAACAGTTGAACTAACATATAAGTAGGGCAAAATTTTTAATACCTTAGAGATACAAATTGCTTTTCTGTAAAAAGGTTTGCATTATCTAATAATTGAAAAAGTTATAATTTACATGGATGTAAGTATTTGACTCTTAGATGAAACAACAAAAAGACAATGTTGTGATGTGGGTATTAGGACAGGACACCTCCCACACCTAATAAAGCAACTAAACCAGTGAGTTTTACCTCCAAGGTATCTGTCTCCATAATTCTGCCTTTCTTTGTCTCCTGAAGTACACTGTGGTCCCATGTAGGTGAGATGTAGGTGAGATGATAATATCTCTGAGCTTCTCTGTTAAAATATTCCCTTTATGCCTCATCTTGTGCTCACAGCAGCTACTACTGACACAACCTAAGTTATATTTCTTAAAACAAGCACATGTGACTCTGACACCCCTGCTTAAAATAACAAATAGTAATAATAAGAAAAGCAAATTAGCAAACTCAAACAAACAAACTTGCTGGCTACTTGTTGCCTTACAGAAAAATTTACAATACAAGCTTCTGATCTTCTCTTGCTATGTACTACCCAATCTTCCTCTAGACTGTTGAGACTCATCACATTCAGAGCTTAGTTATCTCCCCCCAGAGCATCCTATGTTCTTGCTACTAAAAACTTTTTAATTTTCACTCCAGGACACATAGGACCTAGGTAATGTAGTCCTGAACTTTTACATATTTAAAGATTAAAGAAGCATGCAAGAAATAGGTTGTTTAGAAAAGTCTTAAAATATTTTCCTTATATATATATATTTTCCTTATATATATATATATATTTCTGCAGCAGATTTAACCTATGCTCTCAAATTTGCTGATATTTCTCCCTCTGGTAGGTGGATCTTAAATCTCCTCCCATTGGCCTTAAATTATATGTGTAGTTTGTGCACAGACAACTTCAGAAGTTTATGGAAGTATAGGAAGTTTCCACATTCAAGAAGTTCCCCTCCACTGTCAGTCATTTTCTTGTGGTAATACATTGGATGATCAAGGTCTACTGTATGAGTGAGAACATGTGATACTCAGTTCTTTGTTTCTATGAGAGGTCACTCAGTATTATAGACACTAGTTCCATCCAGGTTGCTGCGAAATTCATGATTGTGTACTTTTTTATGGCTG
>CAUYQG010192240.1:0-15226 GCA_963574415.1 Tarsius wallacei
CAGCAGACTTATCTACAGAAACACTTCAAGCTAGGAGAGCTTGGAGCCCAGTCTTCAAAGTTCTCAAAGATAAACAATTTCAACCAAGAATTACCTACCCAGCTAAGTTTCATCGTACATAATTTTTAGTAAATAAATTCCTTTTTGGGGGGGATCATCCCTGGTGTACATCCTCTTTGGTGAAAGGCTTCTGTATGTGTTTTGTTCCTTTTGAAGTCGGATTGTTTGTCTTTTACTATTGAGTTTTGAGAGTTCTTTATGTATTTTAGATACTTGTCCTTTGTTTAGTATGTGGTTTGCCAATATTTTCTCCCAGTCTATACTTGCCTTTGCATTCTTCTAACAGGGTCTTTCACAGAACAAAAGTATTTTTAATTTGATGAAGTCCAATTTATCAATTTTCCTTTTATAAATTATGCTTTAGGGTCAAATCTAAGGACTCTTTGTATTAGATCCCAAACTCTTTTCCTATTTTTTTCTGTAAGTTTGGAGTTTTCCATTTTGAATTAATTTTTATGTAAAGCATGAAACTTAGGTCAAAGTTCTTTTTTTTTTGTCTCAGGATGATGTTCAATTGCTCCAGCACCATGTGTTGAAAAAGCAATCTTGACTTCACTGAATTGTTTTTGCACCTTTATTAAACATGGATTGAATATATTAATGTGGATCTATTCCTGGTTTCCTTGTCCTGTGGATCTGTGAATTAGCTCCTTGACCATTACTATACAGCCTTGATTAGAGTGGCTGTACAAGTCTTAAAATCTGGTAGACTGATTTTTTTCCACTTTCTCCTTTTTTTTTTTTTTTAAGTTGGAGTCTCACTCTGTCACCCAGACTGGAGTGCAGTGGCCGCTTCCAGCCACTGCAGCCTCGACCTGCTGGGCTCCGGTGATCCTTCTGGCGAGACTTCCGCCTCAGCCTTCCAAGTAGCTGGAACTACAGGCACACACTACCACACCCGGCTAATTTTTGATTTATTGTAGAGATGAGGTCTCACCAAGTTGCCTAGACGGGTCTTGAACCCGCAGGCTCAGGCAATCCACTCACCTCAGCCTCCCAAAGCGCAGGATTACAGGCTGAGTCACCGAGCCCGGCTCCACTTTCTCTTTTTTGAAATTGTTTTTGAAATCTATTTTAGTCCTTGGCCTTTCTATATATGTTTTAGAACAATCTTCTCTATATCTACAAAAAAAGTCTTACTGGTATTTTGATATGAATCATGTTAAAACTGTATATCAATTTGGAAAAATGGACATTTTTTTTACTATGTTGAGTCTCCCTATTCAAGTACACTATGTGTCTCTTCATTTGTTTAGATATTTTATTTCTTTCACTGGAATTGTATAGTTTTCAGCATACACTGCTTATACATGTTATGTTAGATTTATATCCTAGATATCTTTTTTTTTTGGCTATTGTAAACGGTGTTATATTATTAAATTCTGTGTCTATGTGTTCATTGCTGGTAGAGAGAAACATAATTGACCTTTTACTGCTTTTCCAGTATCCTGTGATACAAGGTCACTGATGAGTTCTAAGAGTTTATTTTTGTATTGTTGCAACATCCTTGGACTTTTCTGTGGAGACAATCATGTTATCTGCACATAGAGACAGTTTTTATTTTTGCTTTGTATGCATTTTATTTCCCTTTCTTGCCTTATTGCACTGGCTAACATTTTTAGTACTATGCTAAGAGTGGTTACAGTGGACAACCTTGCCTGCTTTCAGTCTTTAAGGAAAAGCAGTCAGTCTTTCACCACTAAGTGTAATGTTAGCTGAGGATGTTTTGCAGATTTTACCGAGGTGAGAGCTACTGCTCTATTCCTATCTTTCTAATAACTTTTAATATCAATTGTTGCTGAGTTTGGTCAAATGTTGTCTTTGTGTCAATTGATATGATCACATGACTTTTCTTATTTCATCTGTTAATATGGTTGAATACATGGACTACTTTTCAAATATTGAACCAGCATCTATCTCTGGAATAAACCCTATTTGGTAGTTGTTTATAATTCTTTTTATATATTTCTGAATTTTATTTGTTAAGAATTTTGGCATCTATATTCATGAAGGATAACCATCTGCATCTTTTGCCTGCTTTTGGCATTCTTCTATATCATTGCTGGTTTTCTGTTTGGTCATTCTATAAACTGCTGACAGATATTTAAGTATCAAAGTTTAATTGTCGACTTGACTGCTTCCTCTTTTAGTTCTATTTGGTTTTGCTTCACAAGTTTTGCATTGCTTTTATTTGGTGAATTCACAGCTAGGATTGCTATGTCTTCTTTATTTTATTTTTTTTTCTGAGTTGGAGTCTCACTCTGTTGCCCAGACTGGAGTGCAGTGGCCGCTCCTGGCCATCGCAGCCTCGACCTGCTGGGCTCCAGCAATCCTTCCACCTCAGTCTTCCAAGTAGCTGGAACTACAGGCGCGCGCTACCACGCCCGGCTAATTTTTGATTATTGTAGAGATGAGGTCTCGCCAAGTTGCCCAGGCGGGTCTCAAACCCGCAGGCTCAGGCAATCCACTCACCTCAGCCTCCCAAGGCACGGGATTACAGGCTGAGCCACCAAGATGTCTTCTTGGTAGATCGACCCTTTTGTGATTATAAAATGTCTCGAGCAACCCCCTGGGGTCCCCTCCCATTCTGGGACCTTTTTTGTCCTCCTACTTAAAAGAAGTCTCTATCTCTGGTAATTTTCTTTACTCTAAAGTCTCCTTTATCTGACTATTAATATAGTCACTCTTGCTTTTCTTTGATTAATGCTTGTATGGTATATCTTTTCTTTTCTTTTCTTTTTTTTTTTTTACTTTCAACAGCCTGTTTCATTATATTTGAAGGCAGTGTGTTGCAGAAGTTTTTAGTTGGGTCACATTTTGAAATCTATTCTGGCTGTCTCTGCAAACAACCTAGCTCCCTCACATGCACAGTTCACAACAGGGTTTGTGCTCCTATGAGAATCTAATGCCAATGCTGATCTGACAGATGGTGGAGCTCAGGCTGTAACGCGAGTGATGGGGAGTAGCTGTAAACACAGATGAAGCTTCTGGTCCATGGTCCGGGAGTTGGAGATCCCTGTTCTAAGCCAATCCAGTGGGCGGAGGGAGGGAATACCTCACTGCTGCCTGGTGGGTTGGACTTGACCCCGCCTGACCTTTGTTGGTGTGGGCGGGATTGGGGGCACAGTGTATTCTGTGGTGCTTGGTTGGAGTAAAGCGATTGTTTAACACACCCTGCTTTCTATCTTGCTAGATTTCCCTCTGCTTGTCCTTTGGCTAGACAGGTTTTTGTTGGGACTTTCTGTCTACTTCTGCTTCCAGGTTATTGGTCTCTTCAGCTCCAAGTTTGGGATGTTCCCACTACAAAGAAGATCAAGAAACTCATCGCTGTGTAGTTCCTTGGGTACTAAGGCCGGTAGCCTTGCTGCTTCTACTCACTTTCCAGAGTCTTCTTATGTTTGCTTTGTTTATATGTCCAGGGCTTTAGTTGTACTTAGCAGGAGGAATAAGGAAAAGCCTGTTCTACGCCATCTTTCTGGAAGCAGAAGTCGATCTGGCCTTTGCTTTTGATCTGCCAGGCCCATCAACAATATATTATAAGTGGAAACCCAAAATTTTATGTAGAAAAAATGTTCCAGTTGAATTGAGGGTGGGGACTGCAGCCCTGACCACTAGTCTCTTACCCACAGTGGCCCTTTGAAGTACTTCTTAGAAGTCCTGGGATTCCACAGAGAATGCAGCTAGAAAACCAGAGTATTAGGCTGGGCGTGGTGTCTCATACCTGTAACCCCAGCACTTTGGGAGGCCAAGGTGGGAGGACTGCTTGAACCTAGGAGTTCAAGACCATCCTGGGTAACATAGTGAGACCTCGTCTCTACAGAAAAAAAAATTATCTGGGCATGGTGGTGAGTGCCTGGAGTCCCAGCTACACGGGAGGCTGAGGTGAAAGGCTGCCTGAGCCCTGGAGGTTGAGGCTGTGGTGAGCTGTGATCGTGCCACTGCACTCCAGCCAGGGCGACAGAGTAAAACTCCAGTTCAAAAAAAAAAGAAAGAAAGAAAAAGAAAAGAAAGAAAGAAAGCAAAGCAGAGTATTAAGTTAAATAATCTCTTTGTTTTCCTACAATGTCACACACACCAGGGCAGACAGGCTCCATGCCGAGACTCCATGGGGACATCGACAGGGTTGTGCTTGGACGGCAGGAGACATCTGGCTACTTCCTGTGAACCCTTGTTGCCCACGGGAATTGCCTGCTCCCCACACACCCTGCACGGTTTCCTTCTCTTCCCTTCTCCTTCCATACCCCCGAGGGGCACATCTTTTGATGATCTCCCAGATGAACCACCTTCCCCCGAATCTGTGGCTCGGGGTCTGCTTCTGGGGCAGCCAAACCATGTCGCACATGGATGTAATCCAGGCAATCCATGCATGGGTGGGACGACGGCCATAAGCTGACTCGGAAACGACAAATCAGAGTGACCTGTCCCCATCGCACCGTCCTCTGAGCACTCTTCTCGTCATCATGTTAGACTCGGTTGAGTTGCTGTCTCCACCTGCAGGGACCCAGCCCTGCTATGCAGGGAGCATCCTCCTGCCCCTTGAGATCACGCCAGTTGGGACCAGGGGAGGTTGGGTTCAGGGGCACCAGGCAGCGGGCATCCGTGCTTTCGCCGTGGCCGCAATCCTTGTTTCAGTTGACTCTGAACGTGCCTGTTCTCGAAGCTGCAGTTGCACAAAAGCTTTCTAGTACCGTGGGCTGCCTCTCTGCCCTGGGCCTCGACCTCAATTACCTGCTGGGGTTTGCGTTTGCTGTCTGAGGGTCTTGTGGGTTCCCAGGGCCACCCTGTAGGCAGGAACCCCCACTGTCTGGCTCCGAGGCTGGAGCAGGAGCATGAGTGGGCACCGGAGCCCAGAGACCCACCACGCCTGGCCCAGGGGATGGTCCTGCAGAGCTCCGTCCCCAGGGCCGGCTTGTGATCCACCATCTGCTTCCTTGTTCTGCAGGCGGGAGCAGGCAGAGGCCCACGCCTTCAGAGGTCCCTTCTCAGCTCTGAATCCCAAAGACTGGCTCTTGTGGTGGTGGCATCTCAGGCTCCGAGGCAAGCTGTCCCGCAAGAGGTGACTTCAGAGGACCGTCATGTCCTGCCAATAACAAACAAGTGCAGACTCCAGCAAGGAGAGACTGTGTGTGAAAGGACCATCCCAAGATAGCAGAAAGGCACCATTGAAATGGGAACTGTGTCTGCTCATGAGGTCTGCAGGCCTCTCAGAGATCAGGCAGGAAGAGGCTTCTCTTGTATAAGGAGGAGTGAACAGGAGGGAAAGAGTACGTACGAAGGGGTGGAGGGGAGGGGGACCATGGGACAGCAGATGAGAAAATGTTTTCCCCAGGCCAACCTGTCTCTGGAGGGGCGTTAGGGAGAGACTGAGGGTGGGTTAAAATTCAAGGTGCAGTGACTCACTCCTGTAATCCCAGCACTTTGGGAGGCGAAGAAGGGAGGATCGCTTGAGCCTAGGAGTTCAATAAGACCTCAACAACATAGCAAGATCTCATCTCTACAAAAAATAATTAAAAAAAAATTAGCCGGACGTGGTGGCACTTGCCTGTAGTTCTGGTTACTCTGGAGGCTGAGGTGGAAGGATCGCCTGAGCCCAGGAGGTTGAGACTGTGGTTAGCCTGGGTGACAGAGCGAGACCCTGACTCAAGAAGAAAAAAAAAATTCAAGGCCCGGGACCAAGGCGAGAAACTTAACCGGTTAGGTTAACAAGTGTTTTGTTCCGATTACTCAGCGGGGATGAAATTGTTCAGTACATCATTTATGAGACAAAGAGGGGAATTTGGAGAGTTCGGCCTTGTCACAGAAGAACAGGGGGCATCCAGGGTTGCCCTGTGTCAGTGGGAAGGATGTCTCACCACAGCGAGCCTTTTCTGGGAATCAAGGAGGTGCGGGGATTTCTTTCACCATTGCTACTTTCTAGAACCACCGAACTCAGATAGAGGTCAACATTTGGTCCCACCGTGGGGTCTGAGCTGAACCCTGCAGGAAATGCAACCTCGACCCAGTGCTTCTTTGGGAGGACAGCGTCCCCATGGAGGAGCCAGGTGTGAGCTCCCTTGATGCTCAGAGGTTCGGACCAGGGTCAGGGCTTCCCCAGCAGCAGCCTGGGACCGCTGCTCAGAGTTGAGCTTCCTGCCTCCCACTCCCCCTCCCTGCTCCGCGGCCCCTCCTGCCTGCCACACAGCTGTTGTGCCAACATCATTGCCTGATTATCTTTCAAGTGGCTTCTTGGAGCAGATGTTCTCAGCTCCTTCCTGCCTCGAAAACAAACAGGCGCTGTGTTGTCATTTGCTCTCCGGGGGAAAATCCCTCTGCTGCCACTATTCTTCTGGAGAGGCTTGGTATGTCTGCGAAGTCTCTCTGGCCAGCTCTTTGCCAGGAATCTGCTCCAGATGGATGCAGGGGCTCTCAGGTCCTTCAAGGTGTGTGTGTGTGTGTGTGTGTGTGTGTGTGTGTGTGTGTGTGGGGGGGGTGGGGGGTTGGGGAAACACTCTGATAAGGGAAGGGAATTTCCAGCTGGAAGAAGCAAAGGTGGGCCTTGTTCTGTCACTGTGTGGCCCTCTTATTCAACTTTTGAAAAACATCAACATCCATCTACTGTGGTTCTGAAAGGCTCCCAGGAGTTTGTGCCCCATCGAAAGTCCCTTTTTGATTCTGGTAGTTACATCCACACAGGGATTTGCTTTTGGAGGCTTGTGTTATGAAAATCATAGGTTTTGGTTTCCATCGGATGAATCTGAAAGCCTAACATGAAGTGGATCGTGTCTTTTTAATGTGCGCATTTCGTCTCCTTACCCAGGTTACAATCAGAGCTCCTGGTGGCCCAGGTAGCTGCGTGTGGGCGGGCAGGATGGCTGGGTCACCGGGGAAGGCCCTTTTGCCTCTCCAGCCTGCAGGGTGTGAGCATGGCGACCTCAGCTACTCACAGGCGGCCGGCACACTGCCCTGGGGGAAGCAGGAGAGGCCCAGGCTAGGCATGTCTCGGAAGGAAAGGGGGCTTGGGAATGGCCTCAGCAACGAGGCCTTCCTGGAGGAGAGGGCCATCTGAGGGTGCGGAGCTGGGAGCTGGTATTGGTCGGGATAAAATCACATGTGAGATGATAAGTCTGAGGGTCGGTCGCAAATTTCCCATGGAGTTGGGACAATGTACTTGCTTGCAACCCGCTCTGCAATCCCCATCCGGTCTCCGACTTTGCCGTCCTAGGTCCCCCTCTGTCCATCCCTGCTGGGCTCTGGCTACCTCCCTCCCCTACCCAGGGTGCTCCCACTGCCGCAGCGCAGAATCGCTGGATCCCTCTTGGCCTCGGAGACCCGGTCCTCTCCTGACACCGCCTCCTCTCCGACCACGCCCTCTCCTGGCTCCGCCTCCCCTGGCCACGCCCTCTCCGGCTCCTCGGGGCGCCCAGACTACCTTTTTCTGGGGTGGGGCCCGGGCACCGCCCTTAGACCAGGGTCCCTCAGCGTCCAGACACCCTGGGGTAATTGTCACGAGGACAGGCTCCCCAGCCCATGGCAGTGGACCTGCGGGGGCCCCCAAATCGGCACGTTCCACGAGCACCCCAGGGGGGCTGACGGCTGTCGTCTGCGCAGTGCTCTTCGAGAGCGTTCCACTCTGCATGCTGCCTAGACCAGCAATGCCAAGCAGAATACCCCGACCCTGCTCAGAGCTCTGGCTTGTTGCCATCTCTGTCTGGATCCCACTGGAGCACCTGAACCGACTCCCAGAAGTGGACCCCGAGCATCCTACCAAAGCATCTCTTCTAGTCCCATCTCAGGAGTTGGAAGCAACACCCCAGGCGGCTCCTGCAGAGCTCAGTCCGAAACATGGACAAATCCCGTCAGCATTGTGGGCCTTCAGGACATTTCTCCCCCTGGCTGGGCGTCCCCCTTCTGGGGTCACCGCCGCTGTGCTCCAAGCCCCGGTCACCCCTGCCTGGATGTCTGCTGTGGTTGCCTGGCCGATCTCCTGCCCTGATTGTTCTGCACTACCAAGGAGGAAGTGTGCTCTCTTCAGTGGCTTCTCACACACTGAGAGTAAACACCCCAGACCCCATGACACCTGGCCCCTGCCTGCTTGTCACTGGGCCTTGTTCCCTGGTTCTGTTCATGCTGAACTTCATTCTGTCCCCTGAATAGGCCCAAACTTGCCTGCCTCAGGGCTTCTCCACGTGCTGTTCTCCTTGCCCAGAAGGATTTTCCCTGGTTCTTCAAGTGTTTCTGCCTCCTTCTTATTCGTTAGGTCTCTGCTCTCCTGATTTCCTTATCATTGATATTATTACTTTCCTCCCATTCTTTTTTTTTTTTTTCGAGTCAGGGTCTCAGGCTGCAGTGCAGTGGCACGATCATGGCTCACCACAGCCTTGGCCTCCCGGGTAGTTAGGACCACAGGCATGCGCCACCATACCTGGCTAATTTTTTTTATTTTTGTTTTTGTTGGGACCAGTACTTGCAATGCTACCCAGCCTGGTTCGAACTCCTGGGCTCAAGTGATCTTCCCGCCTCCGCCTCCCTAAGTGCTGGGAATGTAGGCTGAGCCACCATGCCCGGCCCTCACCCAGTTATTCTTTTTTTTTTTTAAGTTTTAAAACAAAGTTTATTAGAGCAAGGAGGGAGAAGAGAAAGGGTGACATGCCAGAGCTGGCATGGGCAAAAGAAACCATCACCCCGTTATTTTTAATCCTGGCAACCTGTTCATTCGTTCATGATATTCCGTGGACGCTCATAATTTGTAATCATATATGTGTTAATAATTACACCTTCTATGTCCCTTTCACAAGACAGTGTCTACGAGGGCAGGGAACGTGTGGATGTTTTCCTTGCCTGGCACAGAACAGCACTCGACACACGTTTGTTGGATGACAGGAGGGGGTTAGTTTCATCCAGTGATTAACCATGTGGCTACTGCCTATTACTCTGCAGCGCTCCCTTCTGCTCAGAACTGCTCTGTGCTCCTGTTCTGTTGTGACCTGTTCTGGTCTATTCTCTCCAGAGCTGGGCTAGTCTATCCCGTCCTGTTTTACTCTGTTCCATCTTGTGCTGTTCTGTTCCAACCTGTTCCAGCCTGGCTCTTCCTGTTTAGTCTGTTCCATGCTGTCCTATTGTGTTCCATGCTGTGCTGCTTTTTTCTTCCTGCTCTGCCTGTGCCCTGCTGTTCTTCCTGCTTCTGTTCTGAGAGATCGCGTCTCCCCCATCCCTTCCCGGTGCTTCCCTGAAGACTTGGGGGATGACTACTGTGTGCCCAGTGTTTGGCGAGGGAGCCGTGAGATCAGAGGTGGCTCCGTGGAGGGGCTGTGGATGGTGGGGGAAGAGCCTGCCTGGGGGCTTAGCTGGCCTGTGACGGGAGGGCTGGTCAGGAAGCGGGGGTGCCCACCCGAGAGGAGGCAGGGGCCGGGCTGCAGGCAGACCTCAGTCTGGGGACTCAGGAGGTGTCCGGGGTGGGCAGGCAGGGATGCGAAATAACAGGAAGTCAAGGCACAAGGGTAGCTCGTCTCATACTACTGGTCAACTTGATGCCTTGCTATTTCCAAGCCAGGGCCCCCCATGGGTCGGACATATCAGGTGGGCCACCCTCTGGTCTGCTGCCCTCAGGACATCAGGAAGGCAGTGCAGTCCAGTGGAATGGGACTCCTTGGACAAGCTGCTCAGCTCTTTGGAACCTCAATCCCCATATCTATAAAATGGGATCATAACACGTACCTTGGTCTCCTGTGCAGAGGGTTAGACAAGCATTCGGCTCAAGCCTGACCTGCTGCAGGCACTGAGTGTCCATCCTCTCCCATGCTGCCGCTGCCTACTCCAGTCTCTCCTGGTTTTATGAGGTTACTTCTGAGCCTCAGTTTTCCCGGTTGTGAAGTGTGGACAGTGTGAAACACACACGAGGTGTTGAGAGGCTCTGTAGAATTGTTTTGAGCTTGAAGGATCTTGATTCACAACCGATGTTTGTTGATTGGATGGTTGACAGTAGCTCCCTACTCCCATCATAACACAGAAGGTGTCTAACAAATACCCATGGACTTGAAACAAACATTAAAGAAAGTCTGAAAAGAGGGAGGGTGGGTGATGCCTTTCCAAAGCCAACCAGACAGGTGGATGCTGGGCTGAGCTAATGAGACTTGCGACAGACCTCCAAAATATATTCAGAACCAGGGAACGAAGACCTCCAAAATATATTCAGAATCATGGCGGGGGAGGCTGCCAAGAGGAATTCATCTCGGAAGTGGAGCTTGGGGAATAGCACTAATATTTTCGGAAATTGAAACTCCAACCATGAAATTGCCTATCATTTATCATACATAGCCTCTCAAAGGGGAAACGGAAAAGCATTTAGTCTTATTGCTTTTTAAACACATGATTGCTGAGCACGGGCTTCCAGGCGGTGGCTGTAGGAGATGGTGAGCCTGGAAGGGTCCAGGCCCGCCAACTGACTGCAAGGCCATTCTCTGCAGACACTCCCTTGCCAACTCCCCAGCCCCGCAGGCAAGGCTAAGACAGGCCAGGCAGGGTGGCTGGGTGTGGTGCCCATTCTAGTGTGCATAGAAAACCTCCAGGCCTCTTGAATTCCCCCAGCCCCTTCTCAATGCCTAATGGCTATCTTGCTGTTAGAGTTGTCCATATGTTTAGTTCCAAACTTCTCTTTGATTTTTAATTAAAAAAATTTTTTTTGAGTTGGGTCTCACCCTGTCACCCAGGCTGGAGTGAAGTGGCACAATCATGGCTCACCGCAGCCTTGACTTTCTGGTCTCAGGCCATCCTCCCCACCTCAGCCTCCTGAGTAGCTGAGGTTATAGGCTCGTGCCACCATGCCTGGTTTTTGCTTTTTGTAGAGGTGAGGATTTGCTATGTTGCCTAGGCTGATCTTGAGCTCCCCCTCTAAGGCGATTCTGTCTTCTTGGCCTCCCAAAGTGCTGGGGTTACAGTTGTAAGCCACTGACCTGGCCCTAAGCTTCTCTTTCAGTTGGGCACGGTAGCTCACACTTGTCATTCCAGCACTTTGGGAGGTGGAGGCGAGAGTCCACGGTTGCCTGAGTCCACAGGTTCAAGACCAGCCTGGGCAACTTGGCGAGACCTTGTCTTTACAATAAATATAAAAATTAGCCAAATGTGGTGGTGTGCACCTGTATTTCCAGCTACTTGGAAGACTGAGGTGGAAGGATCACCTGAGCCCAGCGGGTTGAGGCTATGGTGGCTGTGAGTGTGCCACTGCACTCCAGCATGGGCGACAGAGTGAGATTTCAGTTCACTAAGAAAATAGAAAGGGCCCCACGACTGGCTCCCACATCCACCTCTCCAGTGGTGCTGATTAAATCTCTCCCTTTGGCCTGGGCCTCTTGGGGATTCTGGCCTCTGCACTCAGCTGACTCCTGGGTCTCTCCACCTGCAAAGTCCATAGGTTCATCTGACAACGTGTGTTTGACTGCAGAAACCATCCTCCCACCCTCCCGGGCTTGACAAAGGGCATGCATCCCTGTTGTTTCGACAGTTGGAAGAGGCTACAAGGCCCGGAGTCACGGTCATCAAACACGAACATGGCTTACAGGTGGCATTTTGCTGTCACGTGGCTCATTGTGGTTGATCTTCCAATGAGAATCAGGCTCAGGATATCCACGCAGGGGGGTCGGAGGTCAGCAGGCAGGGAGGGAGACTGCTGGAAGGGAGGGTCTTCCCAAGCAGCTTCTGTGCAGCCTGTTTGATGCTCATTTGAGATGGTGAGGGGGACAGGAGGTGGGCCCCAGCTAGGCCCCCTTAAGCCACCCTTCTGCTCCCAGTAGCCTCATAAGGAAGGCAGGGAAGGGACACTGAATTTTACCTGCAGATGAAGAGCCTGGGTTTGCAAGAGACCATGTAGCCTGTCCAGGGCCATGCAGCAGGAGGCAGTGACTGTGAAATTTCACCAGGGCATCCTATCTCAGCATGGTGTTTGCTCTCCTGGGCAGAGAGGTGCCCACAATAGCCAGGACACTTGACAGAGTCAGGGATGAGAGCTCTCGCTCTAGCACGGCCACTGAGAACGTTTCCAGCTGCCGCTGGCTCCCCCAGTCTGGGGTGGCCCCGGGAATGAGGTGTCTAGGAAGCAGCGTTCCCCGGGCGCCACACTCGCCCCAGCTGGTGCACTCTCAGTCCTGGCTTCGGTGACCCTCTCTGTGCTGATGACATCCAGACCCCCACCTCCCACCTGATCTCTCCACTGAGCCTGGGAGCAAATCACCATTCACCTTCTGGACGCCCCACGGGCGCCATGAGGTGAACACATTTCTTGGGAATTCCAAGGCGCTTCCTGGAAGCCTTCCCAGTGAGTTCACTTCCTTCCCGCCAGGAAGGCTCTGCAAGTTAGGCTTTATCGATTTTCTCTCCCATTTCTTCCAGAATCTCTCTGCAAACACTTATGTAATGAATGTGCCTTTGCATCCTGTGAGGCAACGGCTGGGCTTTGCACTGTCCTTCAAGCTAGTCAACGCCTCTGGGGAAGAGTCACTAAGGCAAATGCCTGTCATAATTCAGTCCTGGCCTGGGGTGGGGGTGGAGTGGACCCCGGAGATCTCTGGAAATAGTCATATTTTTCCTTGTATTAATCATCAAGACTCAAAAATTCCTCTTCATATCTTGGTTACCAGAAAGCGCAAATGTAGTAAAGTGCTCAGTCCTAGTAATTGTATTAGCCCACCTTGGAATATATATTTGTCTTTCTCTTTGTACACGTCTATTTTTTATTGTGGTAAAATATCCATAACATATAAACCCACCATTTTAGCTCTCTTTAAGTGACGGGAAGCAGCCTTAAACACATTCATGCTGTGCAGCCATCACCATCAGCATCTCCACGACATTTTTACCTTCCCAAACGGAAATTCTATACCTGTTAAACAATAATTTACCATAGGAGGCAGCATTCCCTGGATGCCACACCCACCCTGGCTGGTGCACTCTGAGCCCTGGCTCCGGTGACCCTCTCTGCGCTGACGACACCCAGACCCCCACCTCCAACCCGACCTACTGAGCACTAAGTTCCTGGCATCCACCGTTCTCCTCTCTGCCTCTATGAATTGGACTATTCTAGGTTGTCTGACTGTCCCTCTATGAATGGAACCCTACGTATCCATCGTTTGTGACTGGCTTGTTACACTCAGCATATTGTCTCCAATGTCCATCCATGCTGTTGCCTGTGGCAAGATTCCCTTCCTTGTAAGGGCTGTATAATATTCCACGGCCCATGTCATATTTTGTTTATCCACTGACCCGTCAGTAGACCCTTGGGTTGCTTCTACTGCTTTGCTATAGAAACACAGATGTACACATATCTGTTCAAATCCCTGCTTTGATTTCTGTGGGGTAGATATCTATATATAGTCTTTAATTTTCTATTGCAACAACTTTATGGGTACATGCCCATTACTATACGAAGCAAGTCCACTAACCTGCACCGAGCCAGCACCCTGTACCCGTGCCATCCGGATCTCTCTGTATGTTGTATCATGTGGTCCACTGTCATCCTGTTTCACAGTTGGGAAAGTGCTCCTTTTGGGAAGAAGGTGAAGTGTCAGTTATAACAAGGCCAGTAACTAGTCACAAGCCGCCTTCACTTTCTCACTCCTGATACATACCTCAGCTCACGGCAATGGGACTCCCCCACCCCACCCCATGGAATCTGCTGTGGCAAAGTCAAAGTCCTTCTGGAACCTTCTTCATTGGCATCCGGGACACCACCACTCAGCCCTGGTCTTCCCATTTCCTCATCTCCTCCATCTCTCTGAAGGGACCTTTCCCTGTGCAGACCCTCAACGCTGGGCACTTTCCATGGCTCTCTCCTTGAGCTGCTCCCTCACTAATATGGCCTTCTCAGGTGACCCCTGATCTTCCATGCCTCTCCTTGCCAGTGACTTCCAGATTTCTATCTCTAGTCCTGGGCTCCACCCAGAGCCTCACACTCCCATATCCAACCGCCAGAATCTCTACCGCATCTCTCCTCAGAATGTTCCACAGGAATCTTAGCCTCAACAGGTCCAAAGAGGAGTCCATCATGGCACCCTTCTCCCACCCGCTGCCCAGTCTCAGCAGATGACGTCACAGACCCGGCTGTCCGAGCCACCAACCAACACTGACTGTCTCCCAGGTAATTACCACATGTCAACAGTCTTCTACCTCCTTGGTACTTCCCAGGCTGATCCTTCTCCGTCTTTTGTCTCCAAGTTCAGCCTTATCCTCCCTTGCCTGTGTGAACAGAAGTTCTCTGAAATGGAATTGGGAGGAAAAAGACTGTGTTCCAACGAACAGGGAGATGCAGCCTATGGTGTACAATGAGGGTTCATTCCAGGGAACAAAGGGACTGTTTGGCTTTTATAGAAAATTCCCATCCAGGTTCCCAATTGGGTCCATTTATGTGAACTGAAGGATTACAACTTGCTTGGTTCTGATTGATCAACACAGCTGAGCCCTGATTGGTCAACACACTTAAGACAGTGTTAGTTGATACAGCTGAGCCCTGATTGGCCACGGCAGGTGAGCTCTGATTGGTTAGTTCAGGTGAGCGCCGACCCGTCCCAAAGTTAAATAGAAGTATGGGTTTTTGAGGGACTCAGAGTCTGTGTGTGACCTCGGGTCAGCAAATGGCTGCCTGGCAATCTTAAATTTAGGCCTAGTTAGCCACTTGGGATCCATCTGGGAGCATAAGCTCTTTCAGATTCATACCTGTTCTCTGGACTGGTCTCTGGACTGGTCCCCTCTCTCTAGTCTTGCACAACTGCAGGCCTGGGGCTGGGCTGCCCTCATCACCATGTGGCTCCTACTGCCTCCTCCATTTCCTGCTCACACCTCAAGGCCCATCTCTGCAGAGCTGTCCCTGCCCTTGGGAGGGATGCCTGGATTTTGTTTCTGGATCTTTAGAACCCTTCTGTGTCCATCTGGGGAAAGCCTGACATGCCACAGTTTGCTGGGTGGACTCTCTCCCAGCCTTGGTGAGACTCTCCAGGGTGTGGCACCGTCTGACTCATCTCTCTAACGCTGGGCCGGGCAAGAAGACTGGCAAAGCAGAGCCCCCTAGCAGCTGTTTCCTGACCCAGAGGAGGCCACATGTTCTCACTCTCATGGAACTTCCAGTCTATCTGGTGGCACCAAAGGGCCAGCTGTTCCATTCTGCATTTCATACCTGACTAGGTGACCCCACTTTTCTGCAGGG
>CAUYQG010192244.1:0-15771 GCA_963574415.1 Tarsius wallacei
GCGCTACCACGCCCGGCTGATTTTTTGACTATTGTAGAGATAAGGTCTCACTTGCCCAGGCGGGTCTCGAACCCACGGGCTCAGGCAATCCACTCACCTCAGCCTCCCAAAGGCGCGGGATTACAGGCTGAGCCACCGAGCCCGGCTCAACCATGTATTAATGTGGGCATTGCTACCATGTGAGGAGACTCTGGATCCACATACGTTGAGTTACAGGATGTTTTCATCCTTGCCATTATTAACAGCAGCAGCAGCAGAATTTACTGAGCTCCTCCTATGTACAAGGGACTATCTTTAAGCACATTACTAGTATGAACTCTTTTAATTCCTCAGCAGTAATTAAAATTATTCCTGAAAGTTGAAATAACTTGTCCAAGATGTCCTAGCCAGTACCTGGCAGAGCAGGAACACCACCCAAGCAGTTTGATGAGTTCAGAAACAGAGCCTGTAATGACTTTGCTAAGAGGATACCGGCCACGCTGACATACCAGGAGGACTGGGAATGAAGGGGGTTTCAGGGATTCCTGGAGAGAAAGGGAAGACTTTAAGGGTAAGACTTGCTTAATTAATTTGGGTATGGTAGTGATAGAGGAGGAAGAGCAGATTGATTTAGGTTGGAAAGCTGTGGATACCATGATGCCACCAACAGAGACATGTACTGGTTAACTGAGTTCCAGCCAGAGGGCCCAGTGCATTATATGGGAAATAGCTGGCCCATTTGATTAATCACTCAGCACAACCAACTGTTGCTTGATTAGGGAAAAGATTCCCATATAAAATGGCAGAACAAATTATGTCTCTGTATGGTGAAAAATTTTTGATAGCTCCTTAGTGTATTCCAAATTTTATGCAAGTCCTCTTCCTGGGAGAAAAGGGGAAAAACTTTATAGTATAATTCAAATAACCCTTTTCATCCGAACCACTCTTTGTTTTCCTACTAAAAGCACAATCTCCAATCAACTGGGCTGAACACCAGACTGAGCTTCTGTTGGGGTCTTGGTCATTTAGACCCTTCTTGTTCGACTGGAAATGGCATGGGTTTTAGCATCAGAAAGATCTGGGTTTGAATCTGGGCTACTGTACTAAGCAAACTTAGTCGAGTCATTTGGTCCCTTTTTCAGTTTTTTTGGCCAGTACTGGGATGATCTCTGACCTACCATCTCATGGAGAGGTGCAAACTATAATGACCAACATATATCATGCTGCTTCTAGTGCCTTGAATTTTTCTAAGGTCTCTGAGTCCAGTTTCTTTCCTGTTTGTTCCTCCAGGAACCAATGAACCAGAAGGTACTATTGTACAAGTATGAAAACTGAGGCACAAAGCAGTTTAATTACTTCCTCAAAGTCACACTTGCCAGGTTAAAACTGAGCCAGTATTAAACCCCTGGTGGTCCGAGTCTAATCTATTAATCACTGTGGTAATAGTTGTTAGACTGACTATGTGAGCTTGCTTATATAAAGCACCTAGCATATAACAAACCCATCATAAATGAGCATAGCTATTTTGCAATAGAATTTTATTTACAAAAAGAGAGAGTGGGCCAAGCTTAACCAGCTGGCTGCAGTTTGTTGATTCCTATTATAGAGTACGGTCTACTGACATAGATTACAGTAAAATGCAGAAAATGATTAGGAAGTGGTGAGTTTTCATTATTTTTACCTTTGTTTTTAATATAACACAATTAATTAAATTAATTACAAGCTTATATAATTTAAGTTTTAATAATGACTCTAACAACAGACTTGTGGGATTTCTGCAAACTTAGCAGCCAGCTCTCACAGGCCCACGCAAACCCACTTCCTGACTACAATTCCAGCTCAGCCCCTGCCCAGCTGTGTGAGCTAGGCAAAGGAGCTCAGTTTTTTTCTGGTTACCAAAGTGAACCATACCCAGCTGTGCTCTGAAAGAATCAGAAATAATATATAGAAAGAGCCCAGCAGCTAGGGCTCAGTAAGTAGTGCCTACAGCATTAAAAGAGGAGCTGCATTAATCATTTATATTTTTCTTTGGTTGTGACCTTCAGGCAAGTTTATAAAAGATAGAATAAAGGAAGGAGTGATCCCAGGAGATACAACTTGCCTTTTTTAAGTGCCTCACATGTAACCAAACCCTAGGAAGTGATTCAATCCTTTATTTACTAAATCCTCATGGCAAAACTTTGAGTGTATTGTCATTCCTATTTTCCAGCTATGAACCACAAGATTCAATGAGGTAGAAAGCATTCAAAGTCACTCCATTGAAAGGAGTCACAGCAGAGTTCAGTACAAGTCTTTCTGATTTGAAAATGCCCTCCCTATTGTGTGGGCCAATCACCCTAAGGGAAGTCAGGGTTCTGAGACAAATCAGTGATACCAACTTAGCAGCAACAAACATTTTCTTCTAGTTATGTCTTTGGGTTTGAAATCAAGTTGGAGACCCATTTTACTGAATAGCTAGGCCAGTTGGTGCTGCTCATGCAGTGCTCTACCCTGACATAAAAGCAGGTGGGGATAAGCCAGCATATATTGAATATACAGGAATGAGCTGAGAAAGAGGGATGCTCAGATCAATGCCACAGCCCCTCCTTGGTGGGGCTGCAAACCCAGCCAGGGAGACTGATACAGAATGGGTACAGAAACATGTTTGATGGTGTGGCAGGAGATACAGAGGAGAACACACAATGTGCAATTGAAAGATGGAAGCTGTCCAGATGTGTTTCTAGAAAGAGACCTGAAGGTCCTAGAAAACTCCTGTTTTCTCATCTCTCCCACCTTTTGGGCACCTACACATGTTGACAGTGATTTCTTCTTGCTCACTCTCTTCCTTCCTCATCACTATTTTTCCTGTTCTTTTCTCTTCATTCCTCAGGGCACACTCCTGGAAAAACAGGAGTGGAATCCCTTTGTGAGACACATAGGGTAGGCTTTCTTCTATGTTCTCATAGGACCCTGGGCATGTGTATCCCTGTCACAGGCTTACTACACTATCCTTCAATGATCTATTTATGCATCTGTCTCTCCCATTAAATGAGGAGTTCCTTGAAGGCAGTGACTATGCTATTTTACTATAGATAGCATCAAGCATGAGGTCTGGTCAATACTCGTGCTGGACAAATACCCACGGAATGAACAATGAGTACAGCCTAAGCTAAATCCTCAGAACACTGAAAGGCCAGGAAAAAACAAGGGAGATAAACAAAAATCTCAGGATTTTACTTTACAAAAAAATCTAAAAACACTGCTATTAACAAAATTTTCTTTTTTGTATTTCTTTGGCATTTCATTAAAAATAACAATATTTTTCTCTTTAAGTATTTTTTCCCAGAACATAATTTTTATATCTTTAGTTAATTACACATGCTCCCTAAATGTAAGTCTGGGAATCACCTAATCACTTATGGAAAGAGTCTAGCATTCCAAAACAACCATAGTTGTTTTCAGGTGCATTCCCCAGTTATTCCTTCTCCACCTACCCAACCATTCAGAGCAATCTCATGAATGACTCTATAACAAATATATTGCAACTCCATGCCAAACACTATTCATTTATCTTCCATCTGTTTAAAAATGTAGATATGATTTGCTCAGTGGGACCCTTGGCTCCTGCCCCAGGTTCCTGATTATTTATTCATACCCACTGGCTGGGGCTCTTTTAGGATGATTGCGAAGAGGTCTATTCTTTCTTTACGTGTGGGGCTTACGCTACTTTTCTCTTACTAATCTCCAGACAGCACTCCATCAGATCCTCTGAAACGAGTGTTTCCATGTCAATATTCTTCTTTCTCACAGCAAAATAAATTCTGGAATCAATGGCTTCCTTACCATTAAGACTATTCTCCATTTGTTTTCGACATCTTGGTTGTGGCCCTTGGAGGACAGAAGGGATTAATAGCAATCTGCAGGTCAGTCCGGAACTTGAACAGAGCACAGCAGGGATAGTCTGATCCTTCTCTATAGACTCTGGTGCCTCAAATGGTAAGACTGGAGAATGACTTGGGTGACAGGGACAGCTGAGGCCTGGGCTTGGGTGACAGGGACAGCTGAGGCCTGGAGTAGTCCGGAGGCTTCCTCACTCACAGGGTCGGAATCTGGGCTAGGGTGGCTTTGAAGGCTGTGCTCAGCTGGGATTTTTAATTGGAACACCTGCAGGTGGCCTCTCTGTGTGTCGTGGGCTTCCTAGAGCATGGCGGCATTCCCTTCTTATAAAAGTTGGCCCAGTGTCAAGAGACTTAGACTCTGTTCTACTCTGTATATCAGGGGTAGTACCTGGCAGAGAGCAAATGCTTGATAATTGCAGCTTTTATCATGTTATCCATATTACTGCACAAGACCTCCTAGAAAACCAGAATTCCTTCATTCTCCTACAGCCTCAACTGTGAGTGGACAATAGAAGCACTGCAAGATAATTGTCTTTTGTTTAAAGAACATTGTATAAGGGAGTAGAATGAGCTTGTAATTTTCTTGTTTCAGTCAAAGGAGTAAATGAGATTGTAACATGTAGATGGAATTTGATTTTCATTCCCACTTTGTACGAGGTACAAAATTGTAGATGGTTTCATGTTTTGCCTTTATTTCCACCTAAAATATGGGAGTCATACACAGAAAGGTTAAACAACTTTCTCCCAATAACAAAACGAATAATTGGTAACATTTTGAATCACAAGGATTGGTGTGGAAATATCAAACATGTAAGGAATTTTGAACTCCCTAGGTGCCTAGATTATATACACTGGCAGTAACTATCTATTTACTCACCAACTCCTAACACTATTTACCAAACACCTATAATTGGGCAGGATCAATTCTAGACAGCAAGGCAGGGCGCTGAATAGAAAAATGGTGTTCTCATCAACCTCGACAATGTGAGCAGAAAGAGATTCAGTGCTTGTTCTACTTTTTTGTGAATAACTCATGCAGTTTTCCCCACAAAGGTCTAGTTCACTATATGGCCTCATGTACATTATCAAAATCTTGTGAAGAAAAAAAAGTATGTGTTTAATATGACAGTGGAATTGTAATTTTTTCCCTAGTTATCTACTTCGTCCAAAAGTATGCAGTTTGGGGGCATTTAGAATTGTCCTTTGGAGGCTATTCAGACATGTTTTAGGTGGGACTTTGGAAGATAGCTGGCATTCATTCACGCTTGATGTACAAAAACAATTTCTTAAGATTCAACCTGTGTGTTGTCCAGAATTTTTTGAACAAAAGCAATGAATAATAGTAATAAGAATAGTGTGACATCTTTTATTGAGATTTCCTAGAGTCCAGTGTTTCAGCCTTAGACTTGATAAGTCTTGGTTTTAGATAAAGACTACATATCAAATTAGGCAAGATCTTACTGTAATTTTACTGCCATGAGAGTCCATAGAAACCTTTTGCTGAACTCAATTCTCTCCTAACTAGTCACACAACTAGTGTAGTCCTAGGGTCTCAGGACATTCATGATTTTTTTCCTTGCAATTTATTTTACAAGAACAACAGAAAAGAAACATGAAGAAATAATGAGATTATTTAAAGAAACAGTAAGGTTAAAATAATTCATTTAACTGATTTTCATGGTTTATAGAGCATTCCATATAAACTATTATCATTTTATCTAATTATTACAACCATCCTGCTAAGTAGGATTTATGATTTTCATCATATAGATGTGGAAACCAGGGCTCAGAGAGATTAAATATTGTCCAAGTTTGCCTGTCCAATAAAAGACAATGGTAGGCTTTGATCCCTTTTTATCAGAGTGCAAAACAAAAATATGTTCTATATAGATGTTCTCTCTCTGTCGTTCTTGCTCTCTCTGACGCTGTTTCTCGCTCTCTCTCTTGATGAAAGTGGTCTTTCTCCTATTGGATATACATTTTTAATTGTGCATGTTGGTTAATTTTTTGCCAATGGAAAGAGTCCAACAGGAGAATGATTAGGAGAGTTGTGTTGGTTTTGGGAATGGCATTTCTCAAAAAATATTGGGTTGAGCACTGATTTCATCAGAGACTTAAAGGTAATTTGATTCAAAAGAAAAGTCCGAATCTCAGTTAAAAAAAGTTAAACAGCTGTGTTTCCTTTAGCATAGGGGTTGTCGGAAATAAAGTAAGCTAATATGCATTTAAATCCTTGAAAAGGCACCAAAGAGTAAAGACATACAACAACAATCTTTTGGAGAAATAAATCCCAAGACTAATACCCCTCAAACACATTTTGGGAGCACTAAAAATTATCTCAGATTCCAGTTCTTTCTTTAAAAAAAATGTTGGGGGTACAATTCAGGATTAGGCACACAAATAGTCATTGTTCAGGTGAAGTTTGGGCCTCCCATTGGTCCTCACTTCACCTGGTGTGGGATCAGGTACGCTCAATGATGTTATGTGCCACCACTCTCCCCGACAGGGCCCCCTACTGTCAATCCCTTTCTTATAGTATTATGATAAATGTTCAGGGTCCACTTATGAGTGAGAACATGGTACTCAGTTCTTTGTTTCTGTGATAGATCACTGAGTATGAAAGACTCTAAATCCATCCAAGTTGCTGCAAAGTCCATAATTTTGTCCTTCTTTATGGTTGTGTAGCATTCTATCGGGTTTATGTACCACACTTTTTTTTGTGCAGTCCACTTTCTATGGGCAGCACAGTTGGTTTCACGTTTTTGTTATTGTGAATAGTGCTGCAATAAACATGCTAAGGCAGGTATCTTTTTTGTAGAATGATTTGAGTTCCTCCGGGTATATTTCCAGAAAGGGGATTGCTGGGTCGTATGGAAGGTCGATCTTTAGATCTTTTAAAAATTACCACACTGTTTTCCACAGAGGTTTTACTAGTTTCCACTCCCACCAACAGTGTAGAAGCGTTCTCTTTTCTCTGCATCCTCTCCAGCATCTGTTGTTTTCTGAGTGATTAATGATAGCCATCCTGACTGGAGTTAGGTGATATCTCAGTGTGGTTTTGATTTGCATTTATTTGATGATTAGTGAGGCTGAACATTTTTTCATTTATCTGTTGGCTGCTCATATGTCTTCTTTTAAGAAGTATCTATTCATATATTTTGCCCACTTTTTCACAGGGCTTTTTGTTTTTCTCCTTTTGGCATGTTTGAGTTCCTTTTGATCCTGGGATGTTGGGCCTTTGTCAGATATACGGTTGTCAAATATTTTTTCCTAACTGTAGGCTGTCTCCCCACTCTCTTAATGGTAATGGTTTCTTTTGCTTTGTAGAAGCTTTTCAATTGGATGAGGTCTCAATGAGGTCTCACTTGTCTATCTTATCTCCTATGACATGGGCTTTTGGGATTTTGATCAGGAATTGGTTGTCTATTCCAATTTCTGTAGGGTGTCTTTCATGTTTTCTAAGATTCTTATAGTTTGAGGTTTTACATTGAGGTCTTTGATCCACTTAGAGTTGATTTTTGAGTATGGTGAAGGGTAGAGGTCCTGTTTCATTCTTCTGCATGTGGTCAGCTCCATTTACTTAGTAGGTTCTCCTCTCCCCAGAAGTTGTTGGTGGAGGCTTTGTCAAAGATGAACTGGTTGAGAAACTGAGGTTTTGTTTCTGGAATCTCTATTCTGCTCCATTGGTCTATATGCCTGTTCTTGTACCAATACCAGGCTGTTTTGATTATTGTAATCTTATGATAAAGTTTAAACACCGGAAGTGTGATTCCTCACGCTCTGTTTCTTTTGCTGAGGATTTTTCTGGCTATTCATGGTTGTTTATGTTTCCATATGAATGTCTGTACTGTCATTTCCAGGTCTGAGAAGAATGATGTTGGTAATTTAATGGGTATTGCATTGAATCTGTAGATTGCCTTGGGTAGGATGAATAGTTTGACGATGTTGATTCTTCCTATCCATGAGCATGGAATATTTTTCCATTTGTTTGTGTCTTCTTTGATTTCTTTGAGCAGTGTTTTGTAGTTTGAGTTTTACAGGTCTTTCACTTCTCTGGTTAGGAAGATGCCAAGGCATTCCTTTCTTTCTTTCTTTTTTCTTTTTTTTTTTTTTTGGTGGCTATTGTGTACTTTTTATTGAGTTCTCTATCTGTTTGTTGTTGGTGTATAAAAATGTGACTCTCTTTTGCACATTGATTTTGTACCTTGAGACTTTGTCAAAGTCCTTTATCAGTGCAGAGAGACTTTTGACAGATTATCTTGAGTTTTCAAGGTATAGGATCATCTTGTCAGCAAAGAAGCCTAACTTAACTTCCTCTTTTCTTATTTGGATGCCCTTGATTTCCTTCTCTTGTGCGATTGCTCTAGATAGGACTTCCAACACTGTTGAACTGGAAGGGTGAGAGTGGACAGCCGTGTCTTGTTTGGGTTTTTAGGGGAAATGCTTCCAATTTCTGTCAGTTTAGCAATATGTTGGCTATTAGTTTATCATAGATAGCTCTTACTACTTTGAGGTATGTTCTCTCTATGCCTAGGTATTCCCTTTTTTTTCAAGAAAGGATGCTGGATTTTGTTGAAAGCTTTTTCTGTGTCTAATAATATAATTATGTGGTTCTTGTTTTTGCAACTATTGATGCATTGAATTATATTTATGGTCTTGCAGATGTTGAACCAGTCCTCCATCCCAGGGATGAAGCCTACATGGTCATGGTAGATTTCAGATAAATAAATTGCTTCTCTTCTTTATAGCAAAGCTTGCCATAATGGGAGGAAATAAACGTGAATACATTCAGCCAGGTTTGGGTAAAATTTCAGTACTATAGGTCACCAGCTATGTTCTCTTGGGCTCATTATTTAATAGTACCAGGACTCAGTTATCTCATCTGCAAAAATGGGGTAACAATCTTAAAAGCATCAAATTTTTGTTGAGGAATAAGCAAAATGGAAAGTACTTGGTATAGTACTTGACAGGCAATTGTATTCAGTCAACAATCGTTACTTTTCATTTCCCCATAATTATATTTGAGTCTTTGTTTCCCATCCCTGGACTACTGAAGGAAATTTCTAAAGATAGCTCTTGTCAATGGTCTTCATTCAAGAGAACATCTCACAAACATGATCTTCAGAGCACAGAGTGTAACAATTTTCATACCTTATAGAAATGTCAAGGTTTATTATGCCCCTGTTCCACATAGCCGTGGCTTAGTTTGTATTTCCATTTGCTTTATGAGAGATGTCTTACTCTGCAGCTTCTGACCTCTCCTTGATGCCTCTATTATTCTCTCAATTGCTTTCTTAGCCCATATGGACACATCATAACTCTTCACTCCTGAACCTGAAATCTAATGAAGCAAGAGTGTAAAATTAGCCGTATTTCATCACTCTGCATTTCGTGAACCACTGGTTTCAAGAGCATATTATTATTGGATCATAATAATACTTTTCCTATGGGCGTACCTAGCAAATCATCTGTGGAATACTTTTCTTCTTCTGATCTCTACTTTAGAATCATTGGTATAAGGACATTCAGTGTTTGTGTCAAACTTGAGCTGTGAAAAGCTTCTTCAAGATTTCTGCTTGGTAAACAAGGTTGCCAGATGGGAAGCCTATTTTCTCAAAATGCCATTTCCCCACTTAAGTTATGTGCTTATTTTAGTAAAATGTGCAACTCAATTGGCATTTTCTACAATCAAATTCTTATTATTTATTCTTTTTTTGTGAGGGCAAGGGATGAGAGGTAGAAACGGAAGAGAGAAAAGTAAAGCAAAATAAGAAGGCGCATATACACACAAATGTACTTTCTAATCTTGTCCCAGAAGGAAATAGGAACTGTCACTCAAACTTATTTTTCCTTCTTTGTCAAGAAAGAGAACCAAACACCTTTACAAACAACGTCAAGGTCAACATATTTGACTCCCATCTGGCTGAGGGCCAAAATGTAGATGAAAAAGACATTATTTAATTAGTCCAAATGGAACTGAACCTTCTGATCTGTTTATCTTATTTCATCTAAGGTAATCAGGACCTGCCATTATGTGAGAATAGTGTGGCTATGTGCACGTATTTTAAGCAGGCAGCAGACTGAAGGCCTCTTCAAGGTAAGCTGAAGGAACCCCAAAAAGAAACAAACATGCATTGAGAGCATACAACCACACAGTAGGTCTGGGCACTCTTAAAAGCATTTCAAAGAGAAGGCCTTATTTAGTTTGTCCTCACCACAGTAAATAAATATCATTTATTTACAGGTAAGGAAAAGTAGGCTCAGAAAGGCTATGCAATTTTTCCAGGGTCACAGAGCAAGTTATTGGTAGAGAGTGATTACAAATCTAGTTCTGTCTGCTTAAACTCTGGGCACTAAACAACTCTGCTATCTGCTCATATTAAATCTACTGACTGCCACAGGCTATTGTTCATCACTGGACAATTCTCATTGAGCCTTTCAAATCTCTCTTTATTATTTTTTAAATAAGAAATCATTTATTTTTTGGCTGCCTTTTCAAGTGACTGGATAATCCCTTAAACTAGTTTTTACAAACGCTGAAGAAGTTGTAAGACCTGATATTCTTCGTATAGGAGATGAAATCCTTGCTGTGAATGTCGACATGAAGGCTTATTTCCAAGGACTTTCTTCTCTCTCTCTCTCTCTCATATTCCCTTTGCACACACACACACACACACATGCATGCACACATTCATATTCGTGCTCTCAAACATATGCATATATGGCCTACTTGCCCTAAATACATTGAAAGACATTTTACGTTATTTAATTCATTGAGAGAGAGAAAGAGAAAGACTTGATCCCTGCTTATGATTAGTATGACTACAGATGCATGTAAGGCTGCAGGGATGGCTAATTCTCCTGGCCTACAATTCAACTTAAACCATAATTCCTAAGATAGAACTCTTCTCTCAAAGTTAATGGGATCCAGATGCTTCTTGTTAATAAGATTCCTCTTGCATACTCAAGAAAGAAGAGAAAAAGAATCACTTTTATTTTAGTATTTTTTTAAATATTGGACTGTCTAGCTAGGGAAAATGTATGATTTCAAAATATATTTATATTGAACATCTATTATTCATGTGAGATCCACCTCCGTCAATTTACCACTCTGCAAGAAGGTAACACAGAGCATGAAAGAGATTTTTATTTTTATTTATATAGTATTTTGTTATTTGTTTATTGATATAATATCCTCTCACTATATTATGAGAACAATTCTAATGCTAACATTATATACTATTTTCCCACTTTACATGGCACTGATTCAATTTTATTTAAGATGTGATACTAACATATAAGCAGGTACACATGTTGTTACTATGCAACTCATTTAAATTTTAATTAAGCCTACTTATTGGCAAAGCAATACTAAAGAAGACCTATACTGAAATTCATCTCATTTGGAAATTTGAGCATACTGGTCATTTGAACAAGCTTTATCCTGTCTTTTTCCCATTGCTATACATAGTTGCTCAACTCTTTTTAAACTAAACTAAGTGCTGTCTGAATATACATGCGTTTGTCAGAACCATACATTCTTGATTAAAACATGTAATAAGAGTTAGAGTTGAAACACATCGACCAAAAGCTCAGTAACTCAAGAGCGCCAACATATCTATTCACATGCTCCAAATTAGTTACACTGAAATGAGCAAAAATCCCACTGTGTGTTCTTAGGCAAGTCCTTTGACATTGCTGTGCCTCACTTTCCTCACCTATAAACACTGAAGAACAATAATAACTATCTCACAAGATCCTTGTGCAGGTTAGGCGAGAACATATAATGTCTTCAAAAGTTCTTGTCATACAATAAGATATTGATGCACCTGGACTGTAATAATTGTGATTCTTATTTTTTGCTTGTAGCTGAGTTGTTCTCTGCATCACATCTGACAGCTGAAGGATTCCAACATATGAAATGAAGCAATGTACAGCTAGATGTTATATTTTGGACATCACTAGAGGGAGCTAGAGGTAACCGAGCAATCATGTTTCCCAAACTAAACTTCATTGTGCATCAACAATATTTGCCAAATGTCGATAGCATATCTACAGTAAATACTCTATGTAAATGTGTCCCTTGGTTCCAAAGATGTGTACAATACAATCGCAGGTCTCAAGAAACATATAATCTAATTGAAGGAACAAATAACATCCATTAAAAACTTATTAAATGATCACATAAGACAATGACATAGAGCAAAGTAATAGCAGATTGAATGCTTCAGTGATCGTTCAGATAATTTGTGCTATAGAATGCCTGATGAAGGAATAATTTGACCCTTTAAACTGAAATAACCTGGAAATGTTTTATGCACTAAATATGGCCCTTGGAGGATGAATTGGATTTATGTACTGGAATCAGCATTCTAGACAAGTGGAACAAAGGACAGGAATGGAGTTGTAAATGTGCTCATCTCCCTTTAATCGAGGGCTCTGGTTTCCTACTCTTCACCTTTATCCATAAGTCATGGCTCTGACTCAGCTACTCCCCACATCAAACGTAGTAAATTGTTCCCAACTGCTTACTGGATTAAACCCAATGTCATACCCTGGCATTGCATGCTTGGATTTTTAATCTAGAATTAAGAACATAAAGGTATGCTGGGACTTGACTACAAAAGGGGCTAGCAAGTCGTGCATGGGCTAGATCTTAGGGATAGTGGGAACTACTGAATGTCTTTGACAATTGGGTGGCATGCCTTACTATCAGTATTAAAATATCATAGGCACAAAAATCAGTGGACACAAGACTGAAGATTCTTACTCAATTTTCTACCTTAAAGGAATAGATCAATCCAACTCTACTAATTAGTAGGGATTGAAATTACCAGTAAAATATTAGTTTTTTAGTTTCTTCAAAATTAGAGCAAAAATAAAGAAATGAAAAAATTTATGACATTGTCATAAATCTTTTTGCTATCTTATCTTCCCTTTCCTTTTAGGGTCTGGGACTAGGGGAACAGCTTAATCAATACTGAAAGTTCCTTTTCCTCCTACACCCGTTCAACTTGGGACATGCTCAACTATGATAGTCAAGGTGTTACAACTTTTCAAGAAGTAAGAGCTTGAGAAGAAAAATAATAATAAATGAAATTTTAAAAGAAGGTTTTTTTAAATCTTCTCCTTTCAGAAAAAACAAAGCTCACCTAAGGAGAAGCATTTTGGCTACTTGAAGGGGAGGGAGTAATCTTTGAAGGTGAGGGTACAATCTTTGAACAGCTTTGTCAGTCACTGTAGAGGATGATCAAGCAAAGCCATATTATGATAATTGTCCTGGAAAAACAGCCACTTGGAATAAAAAGCTTCCATCGTAGGATTAACCTATCTGTGAGAAACCCATTGTCACTTCCTAGATTCTGGGATTTCCTAAAGAGTAGAATGTATCATGTAACTTGGGGTATCTAATGTGACTTTAGATTTATCAGTTGTGAAAAAAAGTCATGTGTACACCTTTCTAAATACAAAAGCATGTTTTAAAATGTACTAGCTTCTTGAATTCCCCTCTACCTTTTCCTGTCTTCTTGGCACCTGACAGCTATTTTAGAGCAACTATTCCACTTGAGGTACTCAGTAGTGGCAGGAGCTTCATAAAAGAACCAATCATAACCCCTGTTCACAAGCAGCTGAACCGACCAACCACAGGGATGATATAAGAAAACAAATACCTATGAGTGTCCAAAGGACTAAATAAAAGATTGGTAGAAATTCACTGGCAGAAGGTCTCTTGTCTCTTTTGAATTAAAACACTAAAGAAATGTTAAAAGTGGCGTAGATGGTGAAAACCTGGGACTAGGAGCTGAGCAGAAGTGCTGGACAAGGAATACTAGGAGCAAATCTCTAGAGTAGAAACAATGTGGAATACATTTAGAGCACTACAACACTCCAATTCAGCTAGCCTAGAGGATGCATGAAGAGGAGAATTGGGAAGAAATGTGATATCATGGAACAGCTGAATTGTATAAAAGTATCTAGGCATATGATACCAGGTTATGATATTTTAGTTGATTCCAGAAAGCAGTCAGGGGTCATTCACAGCATTTTATGTGGGAAGTAGCTGAATCCCAATCACAACCTAGAAAAATTAATCATAAAATAACAAGTGAATCAGAATGAAAAAAATTCAGGTGGCAAGGAGAACAGCAATTTTCTGGTGTCGAAGAAGGAAGTGCAGATCATATTTGCTTTTGGAAATAGAAAGTAGAGATATTAGAGAGAATGGCAATAATTTTAATGTGTTAGAGACAGGTCACATATGTTACGCCATATCTGTTAAGCAATGGGGAAACAATTGATGGTACTCAGAGCAGAAATCAGAAAGTTGGGGGAAAAGTGAGGAATTGGACCCCAGAACTGCCGAATTGCCTACATATATATAGGTAGGTATACTCTGCACTAGAAGAGAAATATAGGCCTAAAACCAAAAAGGAAATTGATATAAGGTTACCCATTTGGGACTTATCTGAATGCATTAGGTATGAATGCTGAATCTGTTATTTAAAAAGTTATATGAAGTAAATGATATTTTTAATAAGATGTTTTTGCTCTGAAAATGTGTTAGTAATCTTCATCTGATTTCCATTCGTTGAATTGTCATTTGGTACTAATTTACGTTGTTTCATTATTTCATGTCCTTTCTGACATTGACAATGGCACTGACCACTATGGATCGGGTTGAATAGTAATTGACTGGTAACAACAACAACAACAATATCTTTATGATCCCTCTAATCATTGATCCTGGCACTAACATTCAAATAGAGTCAAAGCTTAAGCTGACTCATGTCCTACTGCTAGAAACACACAACTTTCTGGAGTGAAATATGAATATGTATCAAAGCTTTAAAAAGTGTTCATATCCTGTTACTCAGAAAATGCTTTTCTAAGAACGTGTCCTAGAAAATAATTATATAATTGGGCAAAAATGAAGTAATAACATGTTCATGGCAGCAAGGCTCATAATCAGAAAAAAAACCGAGGATCATATAAAGCATCCTTTTATTATTAAGCTATATCATATTAACGTAATTGACTATCCCATTGTCATTAATGATGATAAAGCATGTGTGTGCTTACAAAAAAGAAAATACAATACATTTATGGCAAGTGATAAAAGTAACATAAAGATATATGTATAATATAATCACATATGTTATGTTGGAATATAGATCCATATTAGAGTATTTAAAAAATCTCAATTCATATTCATATAAATATAGATATATACGAGGGGGGACCCTCCAAAAAAACGGAATTATCTTTTGGAGGACAGGCTCATTGTAGTACACTTGGAATTTGTTCCTCTGGATCAAACAATCAACCAAAGTTTTTATCTGTAAATTTTGAGAAAGTTACATCATGATTTGTGGAAGAAATGTCCCTAGTTGTGGCAAACAGGTAACTGGTTTTTCCACCATGGCTATGTGCCTGCCTACAACCACACTGAGTGTTCAGCAGTTTTCGACCAAAAACAGCATGACCCTCATGCTCCATCCTCCCTATTCACCCTATCTCACCTCGAGCAACTTATCCCCCCACCCCATGAAAAAAATCCTCAAAGAGAAATGTTTTGCCAATGTGGAAGAGGTGAAACAAAAACAGCAGGAGCACTGAAAGGCGTCAAAATTGATGAGTTCAAAAACTGTTTTGAGCCGGGCTTGGTGGCTCAGCCTGTAATCCCGCGCCTTGGGAGGCTGAGGTGAGTGGATTGCCCGAGCCCGCGGGTTCGAGACCCGCCTGGGCAGGTGAAACCTCATCTCTACAATAAGTCAAAAAAAAAAATTAGCCGGGCGTGGTAGCGCACGCCTGTAGTTCCGGCTACTCGGAAGGCTGAGGCGGAAGGATCGCCGGAGCCCAGCAGGTCGAGGCTGCGGTGGCCGGGAGCGGCCACTGCACTCCAGTCTGGGCGACG
>CAUYQG010192245.1:0-13045 GCA_963574415.1 Tarsius wallacei
CAGCAGGTCGAGGCTGCGGTGGCCGGGAGCGGCCACTGCACTCCAGTCTGGGCAACAGAGTGAGACTCCAACTCAAAAAAAAAAAAAAAAAAGAAAGAAGTGGCGTATGTGGTGAGACTTGAAGGAGAAATAGGACTTTCACATATGGACAAGATAGGTGATAGCATTCCAGCCAGAGATAAAAATATGCAAGATTATAAGAGCCTATATCATATCCCTACTTTAAATGTGGGAGAAACTGACATCTTCCAATAGTTACATAAAGTATAGTGTTTCTGGAGAGGAAATGAGAGAGGAATGATGGGACTGGGGGAGGGCTCACTGTAGATCCCATTTACCAGGTAGTTGAGGCAAGTCATTAGAGATTTTTAAGCAGGAGATTGACATGCTAAAGAGCCTTGGAGAGCCATACGGAGGATAGATTAAAGAAAGGCTAGACCTTCTGTTCCAAAGGACTTCTACATCATACAGGTAAGACATAATGAGTGGATGTGGAAAGAATGGAATGAATATTTAGTTGATAGACAGCAGTAGCTCCATCTGTCAGGCATTGACATTGTGTAGTGACTAGCAATTCAGGCTCTGGTATCTGATTGCCTGAGTTTAAACATTGTGTCTCTATCCATTACTAGCCATCATGGGAATCTTTCTTGGTTTCTCTATATCTTAGTTTCCTTATCTGTAAATTAGGATCTACTTCCTGGGACTGTAAGGATTCATTAGTTACTCTGTGAGGGGCGTGCAGAACAGTACCTGGAATGTAGTAAGTGCTCAAAATATGTCATCTCATTTTATACATGAGTAAATTATAATATACTTATTTAAGTGGATTCCCAAGAACAGAGCAGTGATATATGAAGTGTGTTTCAAACCCAAGTTTGTCTAACTTTAGAGGATGCATATATAACTTCTAGCATGACTCCAAGTCCTATGAGCAACAGACTCTGTGCTCACTGACAGACCGTTGAGAAAAGATTTCAAATGATCTGTATATGATTTGAGCATTTTATTTATAGCTTGGATTTTTCTACAGTTTCTGGTTTGGGGCTTACAGAAAATTGAATTCGAAGAGTTATACCTTTGCTACCACACTTTCTTTATTGAGACGCTTCCCTCTTCATTAATAGACTTTATTGTCCCCAGTTACTATGAATTAAACAAGGGATGGACAACAGACCTAGAGGCTGGGCTAGACAAATTAAATTATATTTTTTGAATATTTGTACTAAGAAAGTTGTACTAAGACCATTTAGGAGAAGCAGTAGGCTGTTTCAGGTTAACAAGAATAAATCATAGGCAGTATATGGAAGGCTTTGAATTGCAGACTAGAAGTTCTAATTTTATCATATTGGCAAGCAAAAACCACCAAAGATTTTGAGTGGGAGACTTACATCATGAAAATATGTAAGGATAATAAATGTATAAGGTTATATAAGATGCATTAAAGGCCAAAGAGGTCATGTTTAGTGGGAACATAGATTCTTGAATCAGATTAGTGACAGTTGATATGCAAAGTAACAGATAGATGCAAAGGCTTTTCTAAGGAAGAAGTTATAGGACTTGGTAATAAGTGAACTGTAGGAGATAAATAAAAGAAAGGAAGCAAGGGTAACTAAAAGACTTTTAGAGTGCAAAGTACTAGAGATACAGAAAATAAGAGGCAAACATGAGTTTAGGGTATTAAATTAAAAATATTTGATAAGTTGAGTTTCAAACGAGGATGAAAAATTGAAGTGAGAATATTTAGTTGGGTACTTGATTTAAAAGATTTCAGAGGAATATAGTATCTTAGAAATTATTGCAGTCCAATTGTTTTATTACCTGAGTGAAAAAACAGATCTAGGAGGATGAATACTTTATCCAGTATAACACAAGTAATTAATATAGAAGTAGAACTCAAGCTTTTTGGCTCCCAATCCAGTGCTCTTGTGAACATATTGTACTGCCTTCTCTAACTACTTGGTTAGAGCAGAAGAAATGACAAAATTATAAGATGGGGAGAAACCTACTATGGTAAAATATATTGAAATAATGAGATCTGTAAGTAGGGAGTTTACAGCAGAGATGGCAAGCAATTTTCAATTTGTAAACCAACTCCAACAAATTGTTATGACTGCATGAATACTGTGTTTAAAACAATTCTGAACCTGTATCCAGGCTTACTGGAAATGAAGAATATGATCAATTAGTGATCGTTAATAGCCAATCGGAAAAGTGGGCAGCATATATGCCACCTATAGCTATCACTAGTCAGAAAATTGCGGTCACAACCAAGGGAAATAGGTAAAATTATTTGAATAAATAACTGCCTGCAAAATGTCATAATGGTCAGCTTTGCATAAGTTCCTTTTTTTGTATTATCTTTGTTTCTACTTTAAACGGAAGGTGTCGGATAAACTGCTGCATGCTTATTGCAATCCTGCAAACATGAAGGAATTAAATATGTGGGGAGTCATGACAGAACAGGTTGAAAAAGATTAAGAGGCAAAAAGGAGAGTTACATAAACTATTAATTGACCTCTTTTTGTATTACCTGACTTGTTCTTCTGTCCTTCCCAGAGTTAAGCTTAATTTGATTTTATTCACAGACCACTTAGTAAAAAATCTTCCAAAATAAATGATATATGTCAAAGTCACGATTGTGAACTGAACACACATATTTATCTCTTCTTTTTCCTAATAGCCCAGGAAATGATTTGCAAATAACACCACCCTCACACACACATACACACACATACACACACACTTTAATATATATACACACATACACATATTTTATATATTTATTGAGAGAGAAAGAGAGAAACACACCAAATCATTAAAGAATAAAGAGGACAGAAAGTAGACTATTAGCAAACAAGGAGTGTCATCAAATTTCCTAAAGAGATTAAGCAGTTAGAAAAGTGGTATAGTGAGTTGAATGGTGGTACCCAAAAGATATGTCCATGTCTTAATCTTCCAGAACTCTGAATGCTACCTTATTTGGAAAAAGAGTCTTTGCAGGCAATTAAGTCCTGAGATGAGGATATCCACTCTGAGTTTTCTGGGTGGGACTTAAATCTAACAATAACTATCCTTATAAGAGTAAAGACAGACAGGAAAGATTACATAGACAGACAAGAAGAAGGCCATGAGAAGACAAAGGCAGAAATTGAAGTGATGTGACAAGTCAAAGAATGTCAACAGCCAACCACCAGAAGCTAAAACATATTCCTCCCTGAGCTCTGAGGGGAGTGCAGCCCTGCTGATGCCTTGATTTTTAACTTCTGGTCTCCAGACCCATGAAAAAATAAATGTCCATTGTTTTAAGCTATTGAGTTTGTGGTAATTTATTATAGGTAGCCACAAGAAATGAAAGCAAGTGGTTTCTAAAGAAGTTGAGAAAAACGGCCTTGCAGAAATACAGAGTAACTTAGAAGACGCCAAGTACAAGCAAGTAGTAAAACGTGGAGTTTAAAATGGGGGAATTGATTGAAAATTAGTATGAATTATAATTGCCCCCCCCAATCCCTAACCCTGACAAGTGAGGTAGGCAGGTATTTACCTCTCTAGAAACATATTGAAAGATTCTTCTCTATAGAAACTACGCTGTCTGGAAAGAAGTCGGGCAGCCAGGGTGGTTGTTTCTCACCTAAACACCTTTAAGCAAAGTTGATCAATAGAGAAACACAGCCCACAACCAATCAGCTTCTCACTGGTTTATTTTTTAACAAATAACAAATAACTAAGGAACCCCCGACAGTGAGATCATAAGTATTTGTCTTTCTGCGCCTAGCATACTTCACTTGGTATAATGCCCTCCAGGTCCATTTGTGCTGTCACAAATGGCAGGACTTCCTTCTTTGTTAAGGCTGAGTAACAAATCATTGTGTGTATATGCTTTATTTTATGTAAATGTATACATTTTCTTTATCCATTCATCTGTCAATGAATATTTAGCTTAATAACAAACCCCTAAACAACCAATGGGTCAAAGAAGAAGCCAAAAGGGAAATAAAAAATATCTCTAGATAAGCAAATATGAAAGCACAACATACCAAAACTTACAAGGTGTAGTTCTAAGAGAAAAGTTTGTAGGAATAAATGCCTGCATTAACAAGAAGGTTAAAAATATAAATAAAAGAAAGAGATCAAATAAACAACCCAACTTTTTACCTCAAAGAACTAGAAAACAAAACAAAACAAAATAACAAACAAAAAAACCTATGACCCAAATTAATAGAAGGAGGGAAATAATAAAGATTAGAGAGAGAAAAAAGGAAATGGCCGCTAGAAAAAACAGAAAAGATCAACAAAACTAAGAGTTGTTTATCTTTTGAAAAAATAGAATTGACAAACCTCTAGCTAGACTAACCAAGAAAAAAAAAGAAGAGACTCAAATAAAATTATAAATGAAAGAGGAGACTTTGTAACTGACACCACAGAAATACAAAGAATCATGAGACTATAAATAAATTGGATAACGTACAAGAAATGAATAAATTTCTGGAAACATACAACTGACCAAGATTGAATCACTAAGAGTGAACAGACCAATTATGAGTAAGAAAATTGAAGCAGTAATCAAAAACATCCCAACAAAGGAAAGCCCAGGACTAGATGACTTCACTGGTATTAATGCCAATTCTTCTCAAATTCTTCCAAGAAATTGTAACTAAGGGAATATTTCCAAACTCATTTTACGAGACCAGTATTACCCTGACATCAAAGCCAAATAAGGACATTAGAAGAAAAGAAATTACCAGGCCAATATCCCTGATAAACATAGATGCAAAAATTCTCAACAAATATTAGCAAACCAAATTCAATAGTACATCAAAAGGACTATACACCATGGTAAGAGGCACTTTTTGTTTTGATGTTCTTTTCCTCTTGTCTGACATTCAAATGTCCTGTCAGTGGGCCCTAATCCAATAAGACCCTGTCCTTATAATATAACATTAGGATAGAAAGAAACAGAAGGCAGACCATGTGAAAACACAGGGAGAAGACAACAATCTATAAGCCAAGGAGAGAGGCCCCAGAAGAAACCAACCCTGCAGACACCTTCATCTCAGACTTTTAGCCTTCACAATTGTGAGAAAATAAACTTCTGTTGTTTAAGCCACTCGGTGTGTGGTGCTTTGCTATGGCAGTCCTAGCACATTAATAGAAGCAATAAAGCCAACTTCCTGTACAGAGTATTAAATATTTGAATATATGAAAGTTCATACAGAATGAAGAAATATAGCAAAACAGTACAGAAAACAGCTTGATGGAGCTCCCATTGGCTTTATTTGGGTAAATCTGAGAACAAATATAATAATTGAAAGGTTCCTATAGAAACCTAGAAGAAACTTAGCTTATTCTTTAGTCTTTTTGCCTCAGTGTAACCATTAAAAAGCATTCAGACATTCTACTGCAGGACAAACAGCAGCCTATCCCATCCCCCCTAGGCAAATCTCCTTCAGATGCAAGACCAGGACAACCCAATCATTCATGGTTTAGCATAATAATCTCTAGTAAACTTTTAGATTCCTTGTCAAAGCTGAAGATCAAAGATGGCTGGCCAAAGTCATAAGAGTTTGTGAGTTGCAAATGTCTGAGTTTGTGAATTGCAAATGTTTAACAAGTCTCTTGCAGGAATCACCCCCCCCCCAACACCCCGGGTTTGCCTACTCAGCCCTCTGTGACCCCAGATAAGCCCCACTATGGCAGCAATCTTGTGACTAACCCGCCTATCTGCCTGCTGTCCATCACCTGACATAATCAGTACCTGCGCTTGCCTGCCCCTTTGTGATGACATGGAAACAGACCACCACCCAATCACCTTAATGATCCTCCCCTGTCTAGGGGAATGATTAAAAGGACTCAACCACAAGCAACCACCGGCCATTGCCTTGCTAGAGTCTGGTGTGGCCATGTGCTCTTTGAGCCATGGCTGTCACCATGCTTCCTGGCTTAGGTTCTCCTCCCCCACCTTGGGGAGGTGAATCTTCTTTCTTCCTTCTCTTTCTCTCTTTAATTTACTTTTAAATAAACTTTTCTTTCTTAACCTTTTTGTGTGTCACAATTCTTTGCAATCTACTCGGATCTCTGGGTTCCCAGCGCGCACCTCCAGCTTGCCAGCCCCGGCAGTGCTGCGCGCCGCGCCTCGTCTTGCCTCTCCACCCTCACCCGGTCACTACCCTAACATTCAGTATCTGCCTTATGAAATACCCCTGAACCTGGCCTCCCCCTTAACTTCGTGAGAACTGTTTAATTGCCAAGTCAATATCTGTGTTAAAACTTTGTGCAAAAAAGGAGGGAAAGAATCAAAATGTTCAGAAACCAGATCCACGCTGCCAAACCTAACCACTATAATATTCCCAAGGTTCAAACCTCAGATCTCTTCTCTTTAACTATCTATACTCACTCTCCAGAAAAATCTCAACCAATTTCACGGCTTTAAGTAGCCTCTATTTGCTCCCAAATTAATTTCCATCCCAGATCTCTTGCTGACTTCCAATCTCATTCAAACAATTGCCTATTCCACATCTCTTCCTGGATGTCTAATATGTACCTCAAATTTAACAGGGCTAAAAATAAACTCTGATATCTCCCCCCAAAATTGCAGCCTTCCAATTTCAGTAAAAGGGACTCCATTATTCCAGTTGCTGCAATCAAAAGCTTTGTAGTCATCTTTGAATCTTCTCTTGCACACAATATACCCACCTATAACAAAATCCCATTGGAATATATAGCTAGAATCAACAAATTCTCACCACATCTACTAGCTGCCCTCCTCCCCAAGCCCGAGTCACAATAATCTCTCACTGCATTATTGCAACACCCTTCTAACTTTTCTTCCTGCTTTGGCCCTTGCCTCCTGTACCTTACAGTCTCTGTTCCACATAAGAACGAGTCTTTTAAAATAATGCCAGAAGGAACTCAGAGAAGAAGACGGCAATTTTGAAATCGCCCCCAAATCCCCACATAAAAATGATAGAGCAATATGATAGGAAAACCCAAAACTCATAGACAACATTTTTGCTTGTTTGTTTTCTAGACAGGGTCTTGCTCTGCCAACCAGGCTGGAGTGCAGTGGTGTGATCATGGCTCACTGCAGCCTTGACCTCCTGAGCTCAAGCGTTTCTCTCACCTCAGCCTTTCAAATAGATAGGACTATAGACATGCACCAACACGTCTGTCTAATTTAATTTTTTTCTTTTTCTTTTTTTTTCTTGGTAGAGACGGAGTCTCACAATGTTACCCAGGCTAATGGATAACAAATGGGTACAAGAGATCCTTACAAATCCTAAAATACAAGTGGGTGGGGATAAACAACCAGCAACCTCAAACTTGAATGGTATTGTCATGTGTGAGGAAGGAAGCAGAGGGAAACAATAAAGAACCAGACAGACCAGAGAATAGAAAAACCCCAAACAGTCAACAAGCATTTGCTAGAAAGCAGAGGGTCCATCAGAGAACAACAGGTAAAACTGGAAGGGGTTTTACCCACTCCAGTAGCAGGGGAGGTAAGGTCTGTAGGAGATGAAGTAATCTATGCCCTATGAACTCTTGAAACCAACAGTCAGGGCTCCCTTTTGGGATAGATCTCCACAGGGAGAAAATGCTAGGAGCAGAATAAAAACTGAGCAGAATGAAAGCAACAGAAAAAAATGAAAGGTCCAGATAAAAATGGGAGAGGGAAACAGAAACCAAAAAATCTCAGAAAACAATCTTTTTTTTCCCCCCCACACTACAGAAAAACTACAGAAACAGAAACTGAGAGGTTGGAGAACTACTCTGAACCAAGTCTCCTTTTGAAGGTCAAGAAAAGTCAATTTTTCCAACATGAGCAACAGAAAAGAATCTACATCAAACCCAATACAAAGCTATTATAAGAAAAAAAGAGAGTAAGGAGTAGAATAACATCCCTAGAGACAATGAAAGCATGCCAAGTGACAGATCAAAACTATAGCCCATTTCAAAACAAGCTAAACACACTAGGAAAATGATATAATTCGTGAGAGAACAACACATATCACAATTAGAAAAACTTTAAAATTTTGTGATAGAACTAAGGAATTAGACATTCTTAAAAAATCATTTCAGAGTGGAAACTTAACTAAAAAGGGACATAAAAGCGAATAAATTAAATAATTCCTGAAAAGAAATAGAAGATAAAAATAAGGATAATTATACAACTAAGAAAGAAATATAGTTTTTTTTAAAAGATTTTGAGAGAAAGGGACAAATGTTTATGATAGTTGATAAGAATCTAACATATAAGTAATAAGATTCCCTGAAGAATAAAGCAAGACAAGAGAATAAATACTAAAAAAAACCTTAATTCAAGAAAACAGTCCCAATGGGTGTGGTGGCTCATGCCTGTAATACCAGCACTTTAGAAAGAAAGGTGGGAGGACTGTTTGAGCCCAGGAGTTTGAGACCAGTCTGGGCAACGTAGGGAGAGCTTGTACCAAAAAAATCTTAAAAATTAGCCCGGTATGATGGCGCCTGCCTATAGTTCCAACTACTTGGAAGGCTGAGGCGCCAGGATTGCTTGAGCCTAGAAATTGGAGGCTGCAGTGAGCAGTGATTGTGCCACTGTACTCCAGTCTAGGCAACAGAGTGAGACTCAAACTCAAAAAACAAAAAAAGGAATTTGATATCAGCTAAATGAAAAAAAAAGTTATCTGTCACTTATTTAAAAATAAATATATATATATAACATAAGTCAACATGGAGATGCATTTTAAAACATCAATCCAACTTTGAAAGGCCTAAGTCATATAGATCTTTACCATAGGCTTCCTTGAATCAGGGACTCAGACATTTCACAGAGCAAAGCTTCTTGTCAAACATATTTATACAACCTCTTCATCTCTTCAAGGTTTGTTTCTCATGAAGTAGCAAGAAAAAAACCTTTCCTTCCCTCTCATCTGTAAATCCACTCACTGCCACACCGCTTCCCTTTATATTTCCTCTTTATGGTCCTATTGCTTATGCCTCACACTTGGAAGAAACCCATCTTGAAATGTGCAGTCCCCTGGCAAAAAACACAGTAATCACAGTCTTCATTCTTTGCACCATAACTCTAAGCTAATTTCAACACCATCCCAACAAAATGTACATCAAAAGTTATATAAAAATTAAGCAATTCTTTGTCTCTTTTCAGTGTAACAAGTTTATCTTACCACAGATACTGTCAAGATATTCTGATCTAACCACAAATATCAAAAAGATATTCTAATCTTAGTAGGAAATTGTCATATTAAAATTAATATAAGAATTTTAAAGTAATCATTTTTGAACTTGACACCTGACAGATGAGAAAAGTGATCATTTGATTGTATTTTATCAGTTTTGAACTGCAGAAAATTTTGGATAAGATTGTAAGGACATCAGATAGTAATATTAATACTGTCTTTTGGTTATAAAATATTCTCTGGAAAATGTTGGAGAATGAAGCTTAAGACTGAAGGATGAAAAAAGACTGAAGGATATGTTATAACCACTGTATTTCTAATACACTGAGTATTCTTTTAGTGATGAGAATCTGGTAAGTGCACATGTTTCTATTGTAAAGGGGTTGATTTTTCATATTTCTGTGTATACGTAGAGGTATTAAATCATTTTGTAATTTAGTTAAAATGCCATACAAATTTTGCCTCATTTAAGTAAAAGATTTCTCAGTTGGATGTATATTTCTTAAAGACTACCTAGTAGTGTTTCAACTGCTATATTTACACCATTTTTCTTAAAGAACATAAGGAAAATCTTAAATCAGAACTCCAATTCTGATTCCTCCATCATAGTAACCTGAAGGCCAGGCGTGGTGGCTCAAGCCTGTAATCCCAGCACTTTGGGAGGCCAAGACAAGAGGATTACCTGAGCTGAGGGGTTCAAGACCAGCCTGGGCAACTTGGTGAGACTTCATCTCTATGATAAATCAAAAAATAAGCCAGGTGCTACCACGTCTGTAGTTCCAGTTACTTGGAAGGCTGAGGCAGAAGGATTGCCTGAGCCCAGCAGGTAGAGACCGCGGTGGCCATGAGTGCCACTGCACTCCAGCCTGGGTGACAGAGTGAGACTCCAACTCAAAAAAAAAAAAAAAAGAAAGAAAGAAAGAAAGAAAGAAACCCTGATTTTCCATGTAGATCCTTTTTTCTTCAGATTTTGTAGAAAAGTTTAAAGAATGGTACTATGAATACTCTTATCCATCCACTTAGATTCAACAACTATTAACATTTTGCCACACTGCATTATTTTTCTTTCTATATTTTCTTTCCCTAAACCATTTGAAGGTAAAATACAAGCATCATGACATTTTACCCCCAAACACATCAGGCAATGCTGCTCGTTTAAAAGTAGACAAGACAACCTCAGACATGGCAGGTGAATTTTTTTAGTTTTGCTAGAATTTACAATAATTTTTTTTTGCCTTTTTCATCATTCAAAAAAAATTACAGCATATTTATAATATGAATTAGTATAGCATATAATGAGAAAATACCGTGAAATGTCTGATTTATCTAAATCTTGAATACTAATAATAGTAAGAAAGTGCTTTCAGTAACATGTATGTGATAGGGTTTGTAGGGGGATGGGAAAGGAGGTTGTAGTTAAAACAACTCATCGTAAACCTCGCAAATAGAGTATGGAGTTGCAAAGGCCCAAAAAGCTAACACTCTGCTCTAACAGTGTCCTGTTACTAATTGTACTAATTGCTTTACTGCCAATATCTGTTTTCCTGAGACCCATCACAAAGCTATATGACTGATAACGTCCTGGTACTGACTGTCAGTGTTTGCTTTCCTAAGACTGCATTTCAGAGACAAATGATTAACTACATCCTGAGAGAGACTGGTTTAATGCAGACATCTGCACTTCAAGGCCATGGGACCAGCAGCCCCCAACAGTACCGACATCTGCATCTCAAGGCCAGGCGACAACAGCTTAAACTCCCTAAACTGCTTCTCAAAGCTGATAAGCCTTGACTGGGGTTTTATAAGGGGGCCTGCAAGAAAACAAAACGGCTGGTTCTTCTTTAGGGCCAGCCTTTCTGTATGACTACATGCTAAACACTATACTAGACACATTACCTCTTTTAATCTTCAAACAATCCTTCAAGGTAGGTATTTTTGTTATTCCCACTTTGTATATTAGTAAACTAATGATTCTGACTCCAGAGCCTTTCTTCTTTCCACTGTACCATGTAAAACAAATATCAATAGTCTCTATTGATTTACCTAAATTCATTTGGGGAAAAAATGTGCCCCAAATGGTGGAATTTATAAAGACACAGGCTCCTTTCAGTAAATCTTTTTCCTCCCTGTCACTTATTTACTAAAACTAACTTTGTGTCTTTAAATTATCTTAATGAATACAAACCAGTTAAATAGGAAAATTGAAAAGCATTGACATGTCAGATGTGACTGAGTAAATTTAGTGATTTTATTTGGGACGGCATTAGTATTCTAAATAAGGGGGATGTAAGATATATTTCCTCCCTGATGATTAATAAGTTTGAAGATTGAGAACACATGATAACTGATAACCATGAATATCTCAATAACATAAATGAATTAACCTATATGAAATGACAAAGAACTGTGTGAAATAAAGTAAACATTGAGCAAGAAGAGTTCTTCAAACATGTACAAGTAATCAAACACAACAGTAAATAAAGTACAATTATGGCACTGGAGAAAAACCTCACAGAGTTTTGGATGAACCAAGGGGAAGGACAATGCATTCACACTCTTTCATACATTCTCTTAGTGCATACACATATGTGTAAGCACATGAATTAGTGAGCAAATCACCACCTCACCCTCCTAATCCTAATCCAATGTGCAATACCCACGTTAGAATTGTTCCATTCACACCCAAGGCCTGACTGTAGCCTGAGTAGAGCATCTGGCCCAGTTTCCACGTCATTTGCATTCTACAAGTACCCTGCCCCTACTTCAGCCTTCCTACTCTCTGTTTAGGTCTTCTTAGATACCTTCAGAATGCAGGGAATCCCAAGAGGTCTTCTGGTCTGCAGACTGTATCACCTTCATGCCAAGATACAGAGAAGGATCAGAAATTAGAAAACAATGAGGGATTTAAACAGGTTGAGAGCCAGCCCTCAACTCAATCCAGAATACCTGCAGGGCAGAGGCCTTGACAGACTGTAGGCCTCCAGTTAGAATCTGGATCATATTTTCAATACAGGGCTTATGAGATAATTGGCCACAATCATCAAACACCAGGTGTGATGAGAGAAAAGGTTCCTGCCTTGGGGTCTGTAAAAGAAGGGTCAGAAAAGGTCAAGGGGCTAGATGTCAATATAAATATCCCACCATTTGGCCCTTGACTGCCTACCCACCTCCACACATACCACCCACCCACCACCTCACTTGCAGGATGTTGGCCACAAAAGCGGTTATCTCCTCTTCCAAGATAGAAATGAGGCTCTGACAAATCATGTAGTGGACCAGGCGGGCAAACTTTCCTAGCTGCAGCCACCAGGCCTCTGCTTGCTTCAGCTTCTGCTCCAGCTGATGGTGCTGTACCTTCTGAAGGTATATGGAGCCTTGGCCTGCCCTGATCCTGTTGCAGTTTTGTACTCGCTCCTGCAGGCCCTTTTGCATGTGGTATGTGTCCTCGTGGACCTGTCAGCATAGAGAGTAGAAACTCAATGGAGATGGACAGCAAACCGGCTACCCACTGGTCTGTATGCAAACTCTTGGAGCCTGGGACCTAGAACCTGGATGTACACATAAAGTGCTCCTTTTTAGTAGCAATTAGCCCCCAGAGTTTTAAGTAACCAAAGAAGATGTGAAATGGAGAACGTATGGAAAGATTACAATGTGCTAATGTGATAGGCCAGGCCTGTCTACTCAAAGCCCCCAGGGTGGATGGAATGCAAATAGAAAAATTTGTGCATATGTAGAGATGTTCACAATGCATAGAATAGACACATAAATAAATAAACCAAAAAAAGATTGAATGGGGCTAATCCTTTCTAGGATATAGACTCCAATTATTAGGCTTGGGTGATGTGGCCTGCTAAGTAGCATAATACTTCCGG
>CAUYQG010192246.1:0-13310 GCA_963574415.1 Tarsius wallacei
TTCTTTTAAATAATTAACAAGATTGATGGGCCCCTCGCCAGAATGCCCCCCCCCCAAAAAGAGAAAAAGCCCAAAGAACCACACTCAGCGGTAGCGTGCGCCTGTAGTTCCAGCTACTTGAAGACTGAGGCAGAAGGATTGCCAGAGTCCAGCAGGCTGAGGCTGCGGTGGCCATGAGCATGCCATTGCACTCCAGTCTGGGCAACAGAGTGAGACTCTAACTCAAAAAAATAAAAATAAATAAATAAAAACACAATCAGAAATACAAAAGATCAAATTACTACTGACCCCGAAGAAATACAAAGGATTATCAGAGATTACTATGTACACCTATATGGAAACAAACTTGATAATACAGATGAAATGGAGGACTATCTGACATCACAAAACCTCCTCGTGTTAAAATAAGAAGACATCGAGACACTAAATAGACACCAATAATAACCCAGGAAACTGGCTCTGTCATATGAAAATAATCTACCAAAAAAGCCCTGGACCGGATGGCTTTCTAGCAGAATTCTACAAAACGTACAAAGAGAAGCTGATACCAATCCTACTGAAAGTATTCCAGGCAATTAAGAAAGATAGAATTCTCCCCAAATCATTATATGAAGCTAACATTCACACTGATACCCAAACCGGGTAAAGATACAAAGAAAGAGAATTACAGACCAATATCCCTTATGACATAGATGCAAAAATTCTCAACAAGATTCTAGCAAATTGGATCCAACAATACATCTCAAAAATCATCCACCATGACCAAGTAGGCTTCATCCCCAGGATGCAGGCTGATTCAACATTCGCAAGACCCTAAATGTCGTTAAATACATCAACAGATGTAAAAACAAGAACCACATGGTTATTTCATTAGATGCAGAAAAAGCTTTTGATAAAATCCAGCATCTTGATAAAAACCCTTAAACACCTAGGCATAGAAGGAACATACCTCAAAATACTAAGTGCCATCTAGGACAAACCCACAGCTAATATATTGCTAAATGGACAGAAATTAGAAACATTTCCCCTGGAAACTGGAATAAGGCAAGCCTGCCCACTCTCACCCCTCTTGTTCAATATTGTGTTGGAAGTTCTAGCTCAAGCAATTAGACAAGAGAAGGAAATCGGATATCCAATAAGAAAAGAGGAAGTCAAGATATCCCTCTTTGCTGATGATATGATGTTATACCTTGAAATCCAAGAGAATCTGTCAAAAACCTGCTGGCACTGATAAAGGACTTTGGCAAAGTCTCAGGGTACAAAATAAATGTGCAAAAGACAGTTGCATTCCTATACACCAACAACAAGCAGGCAGAGACTCAAAAAGCACAATCCCATTCACAATAGCCACCAAAAAAATGAAATACCTTGGCATATTCCTAACTAGAGAAATGAAAGACCTTTACAATGAGAATTACAAAACACTGCTCAAAGAAATCGACACAAACAAATGGAAAAATATTCCATACTCATAGATAGGAGGAATCAACATTTTTAAGATGTCCTTCCTACTGAAGGTAGTCTACAGATTCAGATTCAATACCTATCAAGTTACCAACATCATTCTTCTCAGACTTGGAAATGACAATACAGAAATTCATATGGGAATATAAACGACTACAAATAGCCAATACAATCCTTAGCAAGAGAAACAAGAGAAACAAAGCAGGAGGTATCACACTTCCAGACTTCAAACTTTACTATAAGGCTACAGTAATCAAAACAGTCTGGTATTGGTACAAGAACAGGCACATAGACCAATGGAACAGGATAGAGACTCCAGAAGCAAAGTCTCAATTCTTCAACCGACTCATCTTTGACAAAACCTCCAACAACAACCACTGGGGAGAGGAGAAACTATTCAGTAAATGATGCTGGAAAAATTGGCTGACCACAAGCAGAAGATTGAAACAGGACCCCTAACTATCACCATCCACAAAAATTAACTCTAAATGGATAAAAGAACTAAACATAAAACTTCAAACTATAAGAATCATAGAAAGCGCAGGAGACTCCCTTATGGAAATTGAAACTGGAAACCAATTCCTATTCAGAACCCTAAAATCCAATACCTTAAGAAATTAGATAGACAACAGGTGGGACCTCATCAAATTAACAAGCTTTAGCAAAGCAAAAGAACCCATCAAGAGAGCTGGGAGACAGCCCACAGAATGGGAAAAAATATCTGCCAACTGTTTATCTGACAAAGACATAACATCTAGGTTCTACAAGGAACTCAAAAGCACCAAAAGGAAAACAAACAAACAAACAGTTCCTTTAAAAAGTGGGCAAAAAGCCAGGCTCGGTGGCTCAGCCTGTAATCCCGCGAGCGCCTTGGGAGGCTGAGGTGAGTGGATTGCCTGAGCCCGCGGGTTCGAGACCTGCCTGGGCAACTTGGCGAGACCTCATCTCTACAATAAATCAAAAAATCAGCCAGGGTTGGCAGTGCGTGTCTGTAGTTCCAGCTACCTGGAAGGCTGAGGCGGAAGGATCACCGGAGCCCAGCAGGTCGAGGCTGCGGTGGCCGGGAGCGGCCACTGCACTCCAGTCTGGGCGACAGAGTGAGACTCCAACTCAAAAAAAAAAAAAAAAAGTGGGCAAAAGACATTAATAAACATTTCTCAAAAGAAGATATATGGGCAGCCGACAGACACATGAAAAAGTACTCAGCCTCACTCATCATCAGAGAAATGCAAATCAAAACCACCTTACAAGGGTTAGAATCCACCTAACCCTTGTAATGGTCATCACTGTAAAATAAACAACGACAGATGCTGGCGAGGATGTGGAGAAAAAGGAATGCTTCTACACTGTTGGTGGGAATGCAGACTAGTGCAGCCTGTTTTGAAGACAGTGTGGTGATTTCTGAAGGAACTAGAAATTGACCTTCCATATGATGACCCAGCAATTCCCCTATTGGGAATATACCTAGAGGAACTCAAATTATTCTACAAAGAAGATACCTACACATGTATGTTTGTTGCAGCTCTATGCATAATAGCAAAAACATGGAACCAACTGTGCTGCCCATCGAAGTTGGACTGGATAAAAAAAATGTGGTACATACACACAATGGAATATTATGCCCCCATAAAGAACAAACATATGAACTTTGCAGCAAGTTGGATGGATTTGGAATCGGTCATACTCAGTGATTTATCATAGAAACAAAGAACTGAGTTCCATATGTTCTCACTCATAAGGTGACCTTGAACAATCGTAATGCTATAAGAAAGCAATTGGCAGTAGTGGAAAACTGTCAGGGGAGGGGGTGGGTGGGATTGGCAGTTGAGGGAAACTGCTAGGGGAGGGAGGGGCATACCTTATCAACAAGGGTACTTGCATGATTAATGTTTGTATACCTAACCCTGAATTGTACCCCACATCTTTAAAATAAATAAATCAACAAATAAATTTAATAAAATAAAAAGTGCAGATGATTAGGTATTTCAGATTTTGTGGGTCAATGGGAAAAATTGAAGTTATTATCTATATACCTATCTAATCATGAATAACTTGTTGATGTCTGTTAGGTCCATTTGCTCTAGGGGTCAATTTAACTCTAGGGTCTATTTATTGACGCTCTGTCTTGAAGATCTGTCTATTGCTGCTAATGGAGTCTTGAAATGTTCCATTATGATTGTATTTCCTTCCATATCCTCTTAGATTTAGTAGAATTTGTTTGATAAAACTTGGAGATTTGGTGTTACATGCATATATAGTTAAAATTGCTATTTTCTTGTTGGATTGATTTATCAGTATAAAATGACTTACTCTACTCTTTTAACTGGTTTTTTTTTTGGTTTTTTTTGAGTTGGAGTCTCACTCTGTCGCCCAGACTGGAGTGCAGTGGCCGCTCCCAGCCACCGCAGCCTCGACCTGCTGGGCTCAGGCGATCCTTCCACCTCAGCCATCCAAGGAGCTGGAACTACAGGCGTGCGCTACCACGCCTGGCTAATTTTTTTTTGATTTATTGTAGAGATGAGGTCTCGCCAAGTTGCCCAGGCAGGTCTCAAACCCGCGGGCTCAGGCAGTCCACTCATCTTGGCCTCCCCAAGCGAGGGATTACAGGCTGAGCCACCGAGCCCGGCTCTCTTTTCACTGTTTTAGAGTCTCTTTTGTTTGATACAAGATTGACTACTCCTGCTCATTTTTAGTTTCCATTTGCATGAGATATTTTCCACCCCCTTTCCTTGAGTCTTTGTGTGTTGAGTCTCTTGAAGATAGCAGATATTTGGATTGTGCTTATTTATCCATTTGCCAATCTGTATTTTTAGTAGTGGGGTACTCAGACCATTTACATTCGGAGTTAGTAATCATATGTAAGGCAATATTCTATTCATTATATTGGTTACTTTCTCTCTCTCCTCTCATTATTGTCATGGTGTTATATAAGCCCTATGCACTTTATTATTTCCAGTGTTTCTCTTATGGCATATTTTGACTCTTTTATTAATATTTAGAACTCTATCAAGTATTTCTTTTAGAGCTGATTTAGTGGTGAAAAAACTTCTCAAGATTTACTTGTCTGAGAAACTGCTGGTGGGGGTGGGGAGGTATAGACTACAGTTCATCAATAAGGGTATCTGGTCTCAAACCAGATGAAGTGGGGACCAATGTGAGACCCAAATTTTATCTGTACCATTTGTATACTTAATCCTGAATTGTACTTCACATATTTAAAATGTAAAAAAAAAAAAAAAAAGCAATTGTGACTGACAAAAGTTTCAAGACAGTCACTGTCAAAAGCTCAATCAATAAGAAAGTATAACTAATCTGTAACATTTTAATAAACTTGTTAAAACTTTTATAGCTATCTACTAGAGAACAGATCTATGCTTTAAGAAAAGCCAGTAGCTGAGACTTTGGCCCTGTTTCAATGTGTTGTTGGCATTAATGCTTAATTTGTAGACAACTCTGAATTAATTTCATCTTTCAAAATTTATCCCTTAAAATCTCACATGCCCACCTCTTCCATGATAGTCCTTGGGTGTAGAGAGATCAACTAACTTCAATTTTTGGCCAGATGTCTTATAAAGTCAGTGTATTTTGATTATCATCTTCTCCTGGGCCTAAAGATGAGCCCAGATTGGTGGAATTTAGCAAGAGTCACTTAACTAACTTAACTTACTTAATTTAACTTAACAAGTTAACAAGTCATTTAACTTAACAAGAGCCATGTAACTTAATGGCACAATAATTAGTTAATAGAATATTTATTAGAGATGTACCAGGCACAGAATATTTTACTAATGTAGAATCAGATTACTGTAAAAATAATAGTTATTTATTTAACCAAGGCAATAAGTCTCTAAAGCAATACCAAAAGTTACATCGATGTAAAGACCTTAATTTTTTTTTTTTTTTTTTTGAGTTGGAGTCTCACTCTGTCACCCAGACTGGAGTGCAGTGGCCACTCCCAGCCACTGCAGCCTCGACCTGCTGGACTCCAGCGATCCTTCTGCCTCAGCCTTCCAAGTAGCTGGAACTACAGGCACGCGCTACCACACTCGGCTAATTTTTGATTTGTTGTAGAGATGAGGTCTCACCAAGTTGCCCAGGTGGGGTCTCGAACCCGCTTGCTCAGGCAATCCACTCACCTCAGCCTCCCAAAGTGCTGGGATTACAGGCTGAGCCACCAAACCCAGCTCAGGGTGCATTTTATGAGTGAAACAGGTGGTACTGAGGCTCAGATTTACAAATATCTGAGGTTAGTGAACTAGTTATATTATTTCCATAATATGCATTAGAATGAATAACTATAGAAATAAAAATTATTTGTGCATGACTCTAAAATACCTTCCATATTACACTTTGTAAACACTGCTCTGTACCTTGGCAGGTTTACAAATTTTACGCAACCCTGTGAGAAGCCAGTTGACCCTTCTCTGGTGACAACTCATTAAGTGCCTCTTACTTTTGAAAATTATGTTCTAAATAATTGCATAACTAGGCATATCACACAACTGGTCTCTCTGGGCCTCTCTTTTATTCATATATTAACTTAAGTATTTTACAACTCTAAATGTTATGGTACTAGACCAAACTACATACACTTAAAGAATAGGAGAGATAACACAAATGATATTTAACCTCAGAAAATTGATTTAACCTCTCTAATTTCCATTTTTTTATCAGTAAAATAGGTAATCTAATATTATCAGCATCTCTGGGTTGTTGTAAAAATTAAATGAATTGGATGCACAAAATGCACTCACCATAATGCATGAAATATAGGCATATTGGTTAGTTATACAGAAAATAAGGGAGTAGAAACAAGTTAAACCATACCCTGAGGAAACAACCAAACAAGCTTCATCTCTTCAGAAAGTCAACACCTTCTCTAAAAAAAAAAGGAAGAGAAAGCATTGTTCTAGATTATAAGAGATTTAAAAGACTTGACAGCCATATTCAAGATGTCATCCTACCCTCGAAGATTAATTAATGACAATTGGGAAATAATTGGAGACATTTTAATAGCCACTGGATATCAGATTATATTTGACAATTACTGTTAGCTTTGTTAGGTACCAAAATAGCTATAAAGGATGATGTTCTTGATTTTAAGTGGTAGGTACTGAAGTATTTAGGAATGAAGTGTTGTGGTAGCTGCAGTTTACTCGGAAATTATTGAGCAAAAAATAGAGATAAATGATTGAAAAATAGAATAAGCAAATAGGGTAAAATGTTAATAATTTTAATGAATATGGGAGTATCTGGTTGCTTACTGAACCAAACTTTATAATTTTCTATATTTTGAAAGTTAACATAATGTAAACTTTGAAAAAACTGATCCAAATGCATTAATGGGGGCAGATTCCACGAAATAATGTCAAGCAAATAAACCAAAATGCCAAGGAGTGTAGAGAATAATCCCATGTGCACATCTTTCCTTCCATCCTTCCTTCCTTCTTTTCTAGTCTTTCTTTTTTTATTTTCAAAGAATAAACAAGAAACTCTCAACCATGGTTTGTTTTTCAGAACACAAACTAGGATTTGAGGTAAAGGAGATTTTACTTTTCACTTAACTTTATTCAATATTGTTTGAATTTTTGCCACATTCATATATTGCTTTAACTTTATTTCTTAATGTTTAAATAAAAGTCACAACCAAATTTTTAAAGTTAATTATTATTAGCTATTTAAGCAAAATTATTAGTGTTCCTCTGAACTAGAATCTTCCCTTGAGTAGGACAGGGCACCGTATTCTGAAACCAATGCTTTCCTGCACAGTGCTAGCTGGAGACGCTGATCTGACCAGAAAGAAAATGAGGGTGAATCAGGATGCAAACACCTGGAGACAAGAAAGTGTTCACTGCACACTTGCCATTTAATTGACTAGAGGATTTGTCCGATACTTGTTCCTTATATTCTACAATTTGCCTGTTAAAAAATACAGGTTAGTATTACAACTCTTTTAGAATGTATCCAGCAGGTTTTCCAATTTTCACAAGAATACCCAATAAAAAATAATAAATAAAATGATAGATTGTTGAAATGGTCATTTCCACAGTTATAATGTAATTTTACATTTTACTCTTGGGATATATTTTTCTTGGCTGCCTGAGTTGAATAGCAGTTTTTTAGAGCAGGATAACTACAAGTATTCTTAGCCTTTTTTTCTCTCTCTCTTACCTACCTCTCCATTCGTGAAGAGATTAAAAAAGAAATTGAACTGCACTAAAAAGTAATGGGCAGACTAAAAGCAACTTTGTCAGCAGCTGAAGAGATTAGGACTCTCAAAGCAATATTAACTCTCCATCATCGTTTCTTCTCCTACCTTTCCTGAGTGTGGCAGGGCAGGAACAGAGTTTCTTCTGGGAGCAGTGAAATAATTAAATAGAAATTGGGGGGACCCTTTCTTCCCCAAGATGAAGACATACTCTGTGACAAGGTGGGTATTCAGTAGGCTGTCCCTATGGCAACAACGACCCTGATAAGTTAGTGCCCAAACTATTCCAGGGTGTTAGATATCTTTGCCCTCACCCCATCTGCAGGAATTTATATGGGGAGCATAATCATACACCCACTCTCATTTTAAATCAAGGTGGATTTCTATTGCTTCCACTTCCAGTTTGTTGTGCATACATATGGTGCTTGAGTGGAATAGAAGGGCCTAAAATCACGGTGCAACTCTTTAATAGACGAAAACCTCATGGGGATTCTTTTATCACCAATGTTCTGATGGCCCCAGCATCACCACCATTATACTAATGCCCATAGCATTGGTGATTTGTGGGGCACATGTGATATTTTGTTACGTATATAGAATGTGTAATGACCAAGTCAGGGTACTTTCAATACCTATTACTTCTAATATATATCATTTCTATGAGTTGGGAACATTTCAAGTCCTCTCTTCTAGCTATTTTGAAATATATATTACATTGTGTATGATAGTCACCCTACTCTGCTATTGAACACTAGAACTTATCTTTTTATCTAACTGTTATGTTTGTACCCATTAGCCAACAGATCTTCTTCTCTTCAAACCCCTCTCCCCCAACACACACACCCTCCCCAGGCCCTGGTATCTTTGCTTATAGCTATAAGTGGCATATCTATAAATTCTAGACCTGTAGATGTGCTACTGAGGTGGGTCCATGGATAGAGCAATCTGTTTGATTTTATTTCATCAATTTGAAAATTAAGCTTGAAGATCCATAAATTTATGAACATTTCTATAAAATATAACTTAAAATGTGTTTTGTGCTATTGTATGTCAAAAAAATATTTTTACTGCTCAAATAAAATAGCATTGGCATGGCAGTCATATATCATAAATGAAAACATAGTTTAATGAAATGACATTTTATAAACTTAAAGTAAAACTGATTTCTAAATGATCTTGTTTAAAGCAAGCCGCCATGCTCTTTGGCTTTCCATAGTCAGCAAGCTGTCTTATTTCATGTGTCACTGTTCCACGCAATGAGATCTGTGTTTCAAACCTCATAGGTCAGAGAAAGGGAACGAAAAAAGAAGGCGTATATTTGAGTGGCTCAAAGGCATGATATGGCTGCTAGGGCTCAGTGTAGAAAAATGTATCCAACATCCAAAATGATAGTGATGTAAGGTCCTAAACTTTTGCTTTTATTGATATTAAGTCTGGATTCATTATATTTTATGATTTTATTGTATATCTTTGTGCCTTTATTCAAGAAAAAGGAGTTAGACTAATACCTGTAGCACATAAGAAAAATTTTAAATTAGAATCTTCTTTCTAGTTCTTAAGTCTTTCTTGAATATCCTGCTTCTAATTTCGAAAGAGTCAGTTAATACCGTACACAGAGTACCAATCTAGTTGAACTCTGTCGCTAATTGGCTGTGCAAACCCGGGCAAGTTACTTTTTTGATCCTTGCTTTCCTGGTTTCACAATTCTGTCCTAACATTTTGTGGTTGTATTTTGTAATTCCATAGGTCTGCTTATAGTGAGAGCAAGGCGTATGCTGAGTTAATATTTTCACAAGTTTAAACTTCTAATTAAAACGTATGTTTTACACGTTTAAAAATGATTAGAGATACAGAGTATCTACAGGGGCTCAAATAAGAAGTCTGTGTAGAATCTCCTCTTCTGGGCCATACATTATCTCCAGAAGAAATACAGATAAAAAGCTATACATTATAAGCCATAACAGATTGTTAAGCTATAAAAAGTCATATAGTGAAAACCACAGTGGATCTGGATGTGTAGTATCAGGCCTATGAGATCTCATATTGAAAATTTAACTATTTCCACAATAGTCTACTAGGCATCTAATACCTGATTATGGTTTGAGAATTAACCTACATATTAGTAATGAGTTTGTATTCTTAATTTGAATATTAAAGCTCATTGAAATCATTTATTTTTAAATATCAAGTAACAAACCTATAAAGATTATTCAGTCAAAGCAGAAACACATTAAGGAAAGAAAGTCCATTCCTTTGGGTAACTTCTTCACAATGTTCATGCATAGTAAATTTTGAATATATTGAAATTCCATGTACTTTTTTCATATACTGTTATCCCTTGATTTAATCCAAAAAAAATGTATATTAAACGATTGCTCTAGACTTCGACCGATAAACAGAGATGGACAATATTTTGGCAAATAAACTTCCTTCTAACTTATTCAAATAAAGTAAACTTTCAGCACCAAGACACTAAATATATATATATATTTCGTTTGATCTATTTATGTGTAAATGATGTATCGTTCCACAGATCCAGACGACAAAGCACTCTGCTGCCATTGGTGATCAAAAGAAATAATTTAGTTGACATCCAAATCATTGAAGAATTAGCTGGTCCCTGCTAATCGTTAACACCTCAGTTCCATACTCCCTTGTTGTCAAATCCCAAAAACCCCACCAGGAGTAATGGTGTGATATGTGACAGTGGATGAAAGAAAACTCCTTTTGAGGTTATCTGGGAGACACTGTAATTTGAGATGCTAAAAAAATTATTTTCTGATTAAACGATGGATAGAATATTATTTGTCAGCACTGCTACAGGCGATAGTTTTGTATAATATGATGTTCCAAACAGCATCTCTGTAGATAATATTCTTTTGATCTAAGCAGTGTGCTATGAGATGTGCCAAGCAGTAATAAAATATTTACTGACTACAGATGATGCTTCTTTCCCTTAGAAAAAGTTGACCTCACATTCTTCTACTTCTGTGAGTGTTGCCTAATGCTGTTATCTCAACTGTTGCCTCAGAAGGGGGACCCTACGAGAGGGATAACACATTGTTCTCCTTAACTGTTGTCCTTAGAGTCACCCCTATGCAATGGAGTTTTCTTAGGAGCACAGTTTTTCAGGCAGATTTAAGCATTAATGATAACAGGTTACTATTTTTTTAATTATTTGATTGAAGGCTTGAAATATATATACTTTTCTCCTATGGCTTTTATTTTTTAAACATTTATTTAGTGCATTATTTTAGAGACAGGGTCTGGCTCTGTCACCCAGGCTGGGGTGCAGTGGCACAATCATGGCTCACCACAACATTGACCTTCTGAGCTCAAGTTATCCTCCCATGTCAGCCTCCCAAGTAGCTGGGACTACAGAGGAGCCATCACTCCCCATTAAAATTTTTATGTTTAAACTTTTGGCTGCCTTGCTGTCTAAAATTCTGAAAAACTATGTCAAAAAGTCTTTAATTCACTTGTTTTACTCTAAGATTAATTTTTCCTCACAATCAACTCTCTGCATTAACTGAGTTGATATTGTGCAGACCTAAAGTCATAAACTAGTGCCCTTGGGCTAGGTGTATGTCACAGCCATGTTCTAAACACTAAGCAGTATTATTTTTTTTTTAAATGAGGTGCCAGCATTTAAAAATGAAGAAATTTCACATAAAAATTCTCGACTTCTGGCTTTTCTTCAATATCCCCCAATCTTCTTTTTCCAAAGCCTAAAACTGGCTCATTTTGCTCATTTCCATTGCAGCCCAGTCTCTGTAGGCTTTTGAGCTTTGGACCTTCAATCTAGATGACTATTATTCCATAAATGAACATTTTGGATAAATTACTGACTTAACACTTCATAAAATTGTATATATTGAGCTCATCAATAGTCTGATCATCTTTTGTCTATTGCTTAACCTTTCTGCATTTCAAATATTACCTGTCTGTAAAAGCATCTCAAAATGAATTGTTTTCATTATCCCTGTCCTAATCCTACACCTAATAAGCAATAATTCAGAAATTTGAATAAGAAGTAAAAATTAAAGATAAAAATACAAAACCTTGCCCTCAGAGTGCTTATAGTTCAACAGTAAAGATAGTTATCTGCAAGAATAATTACAATAAAATATTATCAACACATTTTAATAATACCCATCAATTATTGAATATTGTACTAGGCATAGTAACTTTGTGGGTGTCTACACCCAATGTCTCTTCTTTCTCACTTTTCATTTTCCCTTCAAACCACTCCAAGTTCTACACTGCTCTACTCAAACAACTCTGTTTAAGGCCATCAACTTTATCCATCCTCCTAAACCCAGTAGTCAGACTGCATGACTAGGGGCAAGTTTTTAACATTCTCTTAGACAGTGTCCTTACCTGTACAATTGTGACCATAACAATACCTACCACATATAGATATTGTGAACACTAAATGGGATTATCTATATAAGCCTACAAAACAATGTTGTGCAGATAATAAGGATACAATGCATGTTAATTGCTATTAGTATTACTATTTTTGCCACAGTATTTGATGCAATTGGGCATTCCCTTTTCATTAAAACACTGTCTTCTCTTGATTTGCTTTTCCTGATATCATACTCTCCTGGTTTTCCTGTAATGTGACTGGTCTTGGTTTCCTTTGCTGACTCCTTCTCTTGTCAGACCTGCAAATGTTGGAGTGCCTCAGGGCTTGGTACTGGGCCCCCTTCTCATTTCTATCTACTCTAACTCCAGAGTAATCACAGGTTTAGAAGCCATCTATGCTCTCATGACTATCACACGTATATCTCCATCCTTGACTTCCCCTAAGCCCAAGGCTTGCATATCCAAATGCCTTCTTAACCTATCTATCAGATGTCTCCACTTTGAACTCCTGGTTCCCCTCACACATCAGTTTCTTCTGTTTTAACTTTTTCTCCAGAGGATATATTCTCCATAAAGTAGCCAAAAAATTTTTTTAAAGTTTCAAATCACTCAGTGCTTCTCTGTTGGTTGATGGATCACCATCTAGTTTGCTGGCATCCTTGCTGGTATGTGACAGCTACTTATTCTCACTATAGACTAGGGTAGACAGAGTTCAACAGCAATCACTGTTTTCAGCTGCTTTCTGGGTTTATCACTCACTGCTGAAATTCTACAGTAAGAAAGGATTTTTCAATGTTGGGGGTTCTGGCCAGGGTTTTATTTTGCCCTAAGAGCTAGTGAACCTAAAGCTATACCTTAGTTTGTATTTATGTGCCATAAAAACCAGCCTGTGTAAAGAGTGACAAATTCAGACTATAAACTAGTTGTTTTGTCTGTGTTCATTAGGTCAATTAGTTAATTTAATTGTGTTTTCTGATTGCCTTCTTGGATTAGTGCTTTATAAATACAGCCCATCAGAATACACACCTCCTTCTTTCTGTCTTTCTCATCAAGAATATAAGCTTTTCAAAAATCGCCACACTGTTTCCATAGAAGTTGAACTAGTTTGCACTCCCACCAACAATGTAGAAGCATCCTCTTTTCTCCACACTTGCACCAGCATCTGTTTTGTTTTGTTTTTTTGTTTTGTTCTCTTAGTTATTAATGATGGCCAACCTTACCGCAGTTAGGTGGTATCTCAGTGTGGTTTTGATTTGCATTTCCTTGC